>CABFVZ010003359.1:8873-21106 GCA_902151445.1 Timema monikensis | reverse complement strand
TGGATGCAGCAGTGTTTGAAGGGTGTGGAGACTCGCAATGATGCCAGGACCACAGCTCTCTCCTATAAACTGCTCAGTAAGTACCTACCACTATGTTTGTACCAAGTGTTTGTAAAGCATGCTGTATCGTGGATGCAGCAGTGTTTGAAGGGTGTGGAGACTCGCAATGATGCCAGGACCACAGCTCTCTCCTATAAACTGCTCAGTAAGTACCTACCACTATGTTTGTACCAAGTGTTTGTAAAGCATGCTGTATCGTGGATGCAGCAGTGTTTGAAGGGTGTGGAGACTCGCAATGATGCCAGGACCACAGCTCTCTCCTATAAACTGCTCAGTAAGTACCTACCACTATGTTTGTACCAAGTGTTTGTAAAGCATGCTGTATCGTGGATGCAGCAGTGTTTGAAGGGTGTGGAGACTCGCAATGATGCCAGGACCACAGCTCTCTCCTATAAACTGCTCAGTAAGTACCTACCACTATGTTTGTACCAAGTGTTTGTAAAGCATGCTGTATCGTGGATGCAGCAGTGTTTGAAGGGTGTGGAGACTCGCAATGATGCCAGGACCACAGCTCTCTCCTATAAACTGCTCAGTAAGTACCTACCACTATGTTTGTACCAAGTGTTTGTAAAGCATGCTGTATCGTGGATGCAGCAGTGTTTGAAGGGTGTGGAGACTCGCAATGATGCCAGGACCACAGCTCTCTCCTATAAACTGCTCAGTAAGTACCTACCACTATGTTTGTACCAAGTGTTTGTAAAGCATGCTGTATCGTGGATGCAGCAGTGTTTGAAGGGTGTGGAGACTCGCAATGATGCCAGGACCACAGCTCTCTCCTATAAACTGCTCAGTAAGTACCTACCACTATGTTTGTACCAAGTGTTTGTAAAGCATGTTTTATATAAAATGAATTAATATTCCTAGTGAAATCTTTTTTTATACATAATTTGTAATTACATAGTTAGTTTTATATGAAAATACTTTGTACCAACCAATATATCTTTTTGGTACTGTTATTTGGTACTACCCATCCACAGGAGGACAGGGGGTATCTGACAGCTATAAGTGGGGTCTTACAGTTAAAGATGGTATCTGACAGCTAGGAAACATTACCATATATATCCATTAACCAAACCATATGCTCTGCAAGACCACATGTTGATTTATTATTACTCCTGAACAAACAATTTGTTTTATTAAATTATTAAAAGTTTTTACATTATTGAAACGCGAACTTATGAAGTATAATTGTTTGGATGTTTCTATTTCTATGGTTCATTTAAAAATGTTTTTCAAAGGAGAATTTCTAAAATGTGACATGTTCTGTTAAAACATCAAGATGGCAAATCAATCGAAATGTAAGATGTCATACAAACCTTACACAGTTTAGGTACGAAATAAAAACATTTTATCTTTAAACTAATATTTTTATGATTCTTGCTCTAAGCAATAGTGTTTTATTTTTTTATTTTGGTGGTCAGCATTTACAAGATACAGGTGTGAATATAATACTTTTTAATTAATTAGTTCATGAAATATAATACCTCTTGTTGCCACAACCACGAAAACAAAAACATAATAGTTATATTAATATATTTGGTTCTCTGAGTAAGTTGCAGGAATGCCAACTATACAATAATTCTTAGGGATGTATTATTAAACTTGTTTAGTTACACTTTTTATTGATGATAATATTAGTAAGCAAAAAACAATATTTCCAATTAGATTGACGTTTGTCACGTTCAGTCATTGTTTGGAACTAAGAACCTTCCGTTAGCTGTCAGATACTACTCTTCCAACTATGGATGCCCTAACTTGTGACTAATTGAGACTTGGCCTAATCAAGGGAAATGTGTTCATAATTTCCTGACCTATCATAACTCCACAACAAATGGTTTAAATCGTTTTTGTGGCACAAACCGTATTCCTCGACTTTATGACAATGGACAAGACTTTTTCCAATGCATAACAAAACTAATCCTATAACATTAAAATGTTGAGTAATGAATGCATCCTCTTGGGTTTGTTTCTCCTTGATAATGATTGATAGATTGCTGAATATGCATTATGGTAAATAAAATGGATTGTATTCTGTTGTTTGTTATAAAAAGAATAACTATCGCAAAAACTCACAACTGTTCAATCTTAAACAAGTTAAGGTGTCATTTTTCAATTTATTCAAATATGACTCAGTTACAGGTGCATTCATCCCCCCAAACTTCACCTTTCATATTTACTTAAATTGTATTGTATTGCTTTCTTCAGAGTTACTGTAAAGTAATAATAATAATAATATCAATTCAATTTCCTTTATTATAGTGCTGGCCAACAGTTGTAAGACCTATAACAGGTCAGCACTGAAAGTACACAAGTATCATAAAAATACATATATTTACACGAGAAAATAAGATAAACAAAAATGGCTAAATAATGTTATATAATGATTAATAGTTTAAAAAAAAAGTAATTAATAATGATAATAATAAAAAATAGCTATAATAACAAAAAACTAAAGAATGGTTAAAAGCAGTAACAATATGCAAACAATAAACTTTAAACTTTTTGAATTTTTTTTTCTTTCTAATATAGTATTTAAGAGTAGTAGAAAACCAATTAAGATATTTGGATGAATTAAGAATGGTAATTTGAGGAATATGCGTTTTGATTTTCCTTTGGACTAAATTGGTAAAATTATCTAAAGCCAAATTAACATCCGTAGTAGAATAAACACAAGACCAATCAGCAGTGGTTAGATCGTTGTAAAATAATAATAATAATACTTATCATCACATCTTACTATCGATTCGGGTTATATGCTTAAGTACTATTTATGCTAATAGTCTAGGAATTGGGAAGGTTGGATATGGAGATAGTGAACCTGCATTTGTGTGGAGGGATAGTGGAAAACCGTTTAGGAAAAACCACCTCAAGCTCATCCGAGTGAAATTCAAACCTCTATCTCCTCGTCCTCAGCAGTCTAGCTCAATATGAAACCAGGGCATTAGCTAACTAAGCCACCGAGGCGGGTTTTGGTTGATAAAAAAGTACTTTGTAAAAAAAAAAGAAATCAAGTAGTGTAACCTTTTAACACCAGTGATATATATTTTGTGTTCCTAACACTGACTATGGAAAAATGTGTTTTTGATCTAGGGCATAGAGGTTCACTCCCAACTGACTACATAGTATTATTTTACATAAATGTTTACAATACTTCTTTCATCTAGTACAGCTTTGTTTATTTATCAACCTTACCTGATTATCTTAAATATAGATGTTATTAGTGAGACTTCTTGACACACACAACTGCACACATACACATACGACAAACCCTTAATATATTGTTTGGTAACTGTAGGAGATAAAAATACTAATAGGTTTTTACAAGACAACATTTAATTCACAATAATTTTCAATGTTTTGGTCAGTCTAATTATTTATTAAACTGGAACGCTCCATTATAAAAATGCATTAGAGACAATTGCTTGCACAAAATTTTAATCTTTTTTGGTTAACTAATCACCACTTTTCTTAGGCTGGAACCGTAACTTTTTTAGTTTTGATTTATTTTTCTTCAAGTCTAACAATAATTTTATTCTACTTTCCTTTTTTAGCTTGTTTTATAACCAATCATAATAAAGTATATTTATCATTATGTGTGTTTTTCTCAACCTTACCTAACCAGGACATAACACCAATTTGTTCAGTCTTTCCTGGAGCAAAATGGTTTTGGGGCCCATATGCACTGTGATCAGCCAAGGTGACACTCCTCTCTTACAGGGTAGATGAAGTGTGCATGGTTTTGAAAGGATTATAAAAATAAACCTGATGGCCGAGTCTTGTGTGTTGCATACGAGTCTGAAGCTGCTCTTGTATTGGAGATAATGTTGTGCTGTTGCAGAACACGTGTTGGAAATGTCTTCCAATTTCTCGGAGCTGACCAAACAAGTGGCAAGCAGTGTTATTCCAAAGTTTCTAGAACGATTCTCTAAGGATATGGAGGTGAGAGTATTAAGTACGATGTTTCATTAATAGGGATAAAGGCTGTGAGTAATATATATATGTTGGCACATCATGAGTGTGGGTGTTATTAACTTATCTATATATACACACGATATAATATAGAAGAAAAGTGTTTACTAGTTATTTTGAGGATATAGAAGTAAATAAGTGATGAAATTATAGGATGTTCTTGAATTTACTTTTTAACAATGAAAAAAAACCCTGCCTCGGTGGCGTAGTTAGCTAATGCGCGGGTTTCATATTGAGCTAGACTGCCGAGGATGGGAAGATCGAGGTTCGAATCTCGGTTGGGTGAACTGTTTTTTTTTCCCTAGATGGTTTTCCACTTTCCCCCATGCAAATGTGGGTTCACATCCTCTAATTTCAACCTTTCGAATTTCTAACACATTAGTGTAATTAGTATAAAAGCGTTTAACCCGAACAGGTAGTAAGACGCGGTGCTAAATAAACAATTTTTTTTTTCACTGTTATGGACTTGATCTCTAGATACAACTTTTACATAGATATCACAAGTTTAACCGCCAATAAAGAGTCACCACAGTCTGGCCTTTCAAACATGGTCACTACTTCAAGACTTCTCTCTTACACATTTCAAAAGCTTGGTGAAAATAATATCCAAAATGCAAGAGATCATTATATTGCCACCATTGGTTGATGATTGGATGAGCATTCATCAGCCAAGCCCTAGTTGCAACTCAAATACTATTTGCAGGGGAAAGAATCAAACAAAAGAACTCAACATATAACAAAACAATTTTTTTTGATTCAAACATAATAATGTAATAGCAATTCTAATTCCATATTTGTTATGAAATTTTCTCTCTTAAACATAATGACTAGGGTATTTATTAAATAAAATAAATGATAATGAAATTTAAAAGATCTTATAATTATATTTAATTAATCAAATATAAAATAAATGAATATAATAATCATAAAATAATAACATTTCGAAGAACTTACCAACCCAACCTGAAGTGTGTCATTAACCTGTTGTACATTGCAGGGGATGTTGGCGGGATTGCGGTGTCTGGAGGTAGTCTTGACAAACTATGGCGGGGCATGTGGCCCGGGCAGGGTGAGTTTTCTTGTGTTGCTTTGTATATAACTTACTATAGTGCTCGAAACAAGAGGTATGATATATATATATATAAAGAGAGAGAGATTATATAGATATATAGATGATATATCTATATATATTATCTATTAGTGAAATTTTTTATTTGGACACAATTTGAATATTATCCCATTGATTTCAAGATTTAAAAAAGTAAAACACATTTGGAATATTATTAGCCTACTTTTCTTTTACCTTTCAAATGTAGGTATATTTCCTTTAATATTTTACCTCTCTCACCCTTACCTTATGCGGGTAGTGCGGACGAGTAGTGAGTCACTGAATACATAAAATAAAGTCACTTAATTAGAGGAGTAGTGGTTAAAAAATGAAGTACATTTCTTTCTAACATAGACTTGTATTGAACCAGGATTTCACATTAATTTTTCATCCTTAAGAGTCTGTCTCACCTCAGAGATAACATCCAACTTAGGTAGGCAATACAGCTCAAACCAATCATTTCATCATGGTGCGATTTTATATAATCTTAAAAATGCAGGTTTTTTCTCATTCGAGTGTAATCTTAAATCCGCCATATTGATTAATCTCTTGTGAGATGAACTCTTACTTGCATGTTGGACATTGTGGCTGTTGTTGTTATGTAAGTTGTCACTGGAGAGGTTCCTGATGAAGTTAGTGGATGTGCCCACTGCCCCACGCCTGCTAAGAGCGGTAGGCCGCTGCGTGGCCTTGTTGCCCCTGGTTGGAGGAGGGGGAACTCAGAGGACCAACCATCGACAACAGTGGACTAAGGCCCACCTCACTCTTTGCCACACACTGCATCACCTGCTAAACCAGCTGTACGAACCTGCTGAAGACATGGTCAGTATACTTCCTCCATTTAGACAATCAGTACGTGCTTATCTGTAATAGTATGCTTATGAATTTAGGACCAGTGCAGAGAAAATATAATAATTATTTCTGAATCAAAGTAATTTAATTTTTTTTAATAAGTTAAGTTTCAAAAATATTTCTAGTATTTTTAAAATTTAATATACAAGTGTTTTTCTTATGCTGACTAGATCAAGTATAATAACTTATGATACTTGACTACTTGATCCTCGCTATGCTCGATATTATTATGTAACTTCACATTAAGATAATTTAAAAATATATTTTATATGGAACATTGTTTCATGGCTACTTGACATACTTTTCATGACAACCACCAAGTTTCGATAATTCACTGTCATTAACAAAGGGCTATTTTCACAGTCAGACTTAGCATGCCTCAAGAGTGGTGCTATACTAAATACAGGACAACACTTACCTAGACCAGAATGAAATGGGCCAGTTTCAAATACAAAACTAGCCCCTTTCATTCAAATTTAGTTAGGTATCTTCCAAAAATTTAGTATAGTGCCACCCTTGAGGCGCACTAAGTCTGACCGTGAAATTTGGGCAAAGACAATATTTGAATCAATTACCAAATTGACTAATTGATCAATTTAAAAAAACTTAATGCATTTATTAATTGGCATTATATATAGTTAGTAATGGACGTAAAAAAACTGAGCTGTTTCCAGCCTGTAGTTTTTTTTATTCAAGCCAGACATTTTCCACTATCAGCTTTCTAGGCCTGTCGTAGCCTCATATGTTTTATAATCTAACTTAATACTAGGACAGGCACAACATCAAGTCCCCGGCCATTAACCCATCACCACATTTCACCAATGATACATTTTTAAACCATGCCGAGAATCAAACTCGGGACCCTTAGTTCAGAAGACACACACAATACCGACTGAGCTAAAGTGTCTCTTTGTTAGTTCAAGAACAAAATTTGCCACACACTTGCATGTAAACGGCATTTTAGAGGAGTACGAAGCTTTGAAAACTTTTAACTTGACCTCTATTTTTTTTTAGCTTTGATTTCACTTTGAAAACAAAATTTTGGCTTTGAAAATACAAATTTCCCTAGTAAAAATTTTAACAACTAAAGTAAACATTTATTTTCAATTTTTGTTGTTTTATGTACGTTCACTTTACTCTGGGCGAGCTTACCATAACAGATTAGAATCAAATAGCCGTAGCTATTATTTATGCTTAATAAAAGAAATCACACATTAGTAGCTGATGATTTCCGCATGTCCATAATAGACTCGAGTGAAGAATGACCCTGGGCACAGGATGATTCCTGCATAGCTCAGTGGTTAGAGCATTGGCATACTAAGCCAAAGGTCCCGGGTTCGATTCAGGTGTTCAAGTGTCATTTTCCAATTTTCGGAAAATAACAGATTAGATGCTCCTGTAACAAAAATCTTTATTAATTGGATTTTATGTGTTTTTAATAACATCCTTTTATCATTTTAGACAATCTCTGAAATAAAACATTCTATTTTTTATAGTAAGTGTCTTAAGTTTTACATATATGCATATAACAATTTTTGTTGTTGAACGTAACACCATAAATAAAAATATTTACATTTAATTTGGCTTTTGGAACATTTAACATTATTCATTTCGACTTCACTTTAAATTAAAATGATAAAATAATCATACTTGTCAACATTTTGCAGTGTTTTATAAATAGGGTATATGGCAGTGGCGTGTGGTCAACTCTGGACAAAGGGACGCAATGAGGCTACAATAAAGGTGGTCTGATGGACGCTAATTTAATTGGAAGCTAACACTGGTTCTTTTTTTTGGTATAGCTAAAAGTATTATAGGGATAAAGGAAGAGGAGTGACACATTTTATGCATTGAATAAAACATAAAATAGTAGTTTTAACTCAAATAAAAATAATACTAATGGTCAATTTACAATTGCCAAGGTTTTCTCTTGGGTTGTGGCCTGCAAATGAGTATAACCTTTGGCCTGCCTTATAATAGCTTTGAATCTGAATTTATCTACATGACATTATCGATAGTAAATAGTTAGGATCAACTATATAAGTTTCCGCCAACCCAACCCACCTATAATGACCATAAACTTTCATAAAATTTAGTCTTGAAACAACAAAGTTTTTTTTATATACGTTGCCTGAAGGTGGAGTGGGTCCATATGTTTCAATTATTTTCTTTTTCTCGGCAAAAGATTGGGACGAAAAAACTATAATTCAAAATATTACTTATGAATTTTGACACAGCAGCCCCCTTCCACTGCTCCACTTGTTGACACACTTGTCATTCTACTACTGAATTAAAGAAACAAACCTCTTCCCTTGAAGGATCAAACAAGCATCAATATTCTGTAAAATAAAACTAAACTTACTGTTAATTGGTGTTAAATACATTATTTTGTGATATAGTGCCCATAATTATAAACACCAATGGTATATGGTTGGAGTTAGAAGAAATACATCATGGCCTTCAGCTTTTTACTGTTCAAACATACACTGAACACTTTACATTGCTGCCACTGGACAAAAGGGCAGTGGATGTCTCTTAAAGAAACCAGCTGTTACTGCTCAGTTCCTCAACCAAGGTTTTGATAAATAAATAACATATTTTTAATGAGGGTTTGGACTCATGGAAAATTATTTAAATTCTAGAGGCTGAGGAAATTTGTAATCGCGAATAAACAATAGATGTTAAAACTTAAGAATCAACGTTGAGAAAAATAGGAATCTTAACATCTCTAGCTGATACATTTGAGGACTATATTTTTTAACCAACTATATTAAAACAAATCATTCTAGAGGACCTTGTTGCCCGACGCAGAAACACTGTCCTTGCGAAAGGTACGAGATAAAGACCCTGTCACAAGAGTGCAGCGCCTCACCACACAGTTGGGCAACATCGCCAAGTTTCTACAGGCAATGCTCAAGTGAGTTGCTCTTCTTTACAATGCCCCTTGTCGCTATATTTCACATGTCAACCTTACTCTTAACCAGGAGATCACAAATCTTACTGTTGTACTTTTACTTTAGATCCATTACGGATTCCAGCCTGTGGTCAGTTTTTTATTCAACCATACATTTTCCACTACCGGCTTGCTAGGCCTGTCTTAGCTTCATATTTCTTGTAATCTAACTTAAGACTAAGATAGGCACAACATCCAGTCCCTGGTTGTTAATTTATCATTGTGGAAGGGTAAATGCATATTTTACCAATTATACATCTTTCAGCCATGCCGGGAATCAAACCTGGAACCCTTAATTAACTAAGTAGATAGAAACGCTACCGACGGAGCTAAGGTTTACTGCTGCACTGAATTTTTAAATTGTAAGTTAAGTTTGTTTTCATTACTCTTTCCAAGTAAAAGTGTATGCATTTACTCTGTCTTTACATTTTCTAGGTATGTTCGATTAGCACTTTTTTATAATTGAATAGTTTCAAATTGAATAAACAAGTTTTTAATCAATACCTATTAATTCAGAGTTAAAAGTTTTTTTTATATATGTTGGAAATATTTAAATTCTAAAATAATTTTTAATGAGATGTTTAAAATATAATTGCTGTCAAAGTGTGGACAATTTTTTTTTCTAAAAGGACTGAGATTTAAAAACCAAATATTGGTTTGGAAAACAAAATCACACTATTGCCCTATCTTTAAAGCTATACCATAGTTGACCCAACCAAGTCAAGCCTGCTACCTTTCAAAGTAAATGAAAGGTACACCACAGAATGACAACAATGTTATTGTAAAATACATGTTTATTTTAGGCATTCTTTCACAGTTGTAAATATTGAAAGCTATTTTCAAAGCAAAGTCGAAGATGACAAATATTTTCATTACAAATACTAGATGCCATGTTAGTGAAAGCTCAAACATTAAGGTAGTTTGCTTAGATTGAGTCAGTTTGTAAGTTTTGCACTAAAAGTGGTGTTTAAAATTGCATGCCAAACACTACAATCTTCTGTAATCTTCCTTAAAAACTGAAACACATGTGGGATAAATACACGAGAGCCTTGCTAGTTAAACTGTCGATGGTACATAGTTCTGTAAATATCCCCAATGTTAGTAATATTGATAACTTAGAAGGAAAGGATGTAAAAACTTGACAGTCCTTCTGTGATAGTTTCTTCAGAATGAAGATTATGTAGGGTAAAAATGATTGAGATAACAAAAATGGCAAACCCTTGTAGTTTTTTTCAGGTTAATATTATGTGTGGATGTGTGTATTTATAATGTTCATTTTATATTTTACTCTTCAAATAAACACATATACAAATTATTATTTAAAATATGTTTTACTTAAAATATTTTAAGTATTTTAATTTTTCCTTGCAATTCGAGGTGGGCCTGGTTTCGTTCAACTCAAACTAGCAATACTTTAAAGCACTTTGATATAGGAGACTTATATATTGGTATTGTTAACAGCGGTGTGTTTCCTGTGCCAAAGAATGTGTCAGCCCAAGCTGTCCTGGATGTAGTGTGCCGCGGGTTATCTGTTCAATGCGCCAGCCTTCTGTCTCGTAACTCTTCCAGCGAGGCTGTAATACTGGCCTGTCATCTACCAGACATCCACTTGCAGCTTCTAGATGTACTAAAATCACTCATCTTGTGGTGAGTCGAGAACTTCTATTGGTTGGTTAGTGTGCCCAATGAAGATGCAAATAATAAAGTTGCCTTTTTTTAAATATTGCCTTCTCATTGTTACAAATGCAAATTGATCATAGGGATTTTTCCTACAACTTAAAATTTTGTTTATATTTACTCATCTTAATTATTTCTTATCTCTTTCGATGTGTATTAGATTCTACAAATATTACGGTATTTGAATTATTGGACTTGAGTACTAAACGTTTGTTGTCAATTAAAAAATATGATTTATTTGGAAGAAGGTATAGGAAAGGCGGATAGAAACACATAAAAGGAACGAACACAATATGGCTTTTACAATGAAAAGATGAACACATTTCACACTTTAAATTGCCACCATTATAGATATACTATAGATCTACATCGTATGTCCATTTCTTGTGTTTATCCTTTATGTCTTTCTATCAAAGTGTTCTATTCTTTACAAATTTACTTTTTTACCCTTTTATAATTTTGTCTTTCCTCTTTTAGCAAGTTGCTTTGCGCATTTCCCTTTCCTTTCGATGAGTTCTGATAGAATGAAACTGAGGTCATAGTATTGAGCAGTAAAGATAGATTTTCTTCAAGAGGCAGCCATTATTATTACCTCTTTGTTCAATGGCAGAAATGTAAAGTGTGAACAGTGTTCTTTTAATTGTTCAAGGCATACCATGTTCATTCCTTTTTATTTTTCAGGCAGGAAATAATTTCTCGCGGGAACGAGACGTGAAACGAGGGGGGGGGGAGGAGGGGGGGATTAAACATTATTTTCTTTTAGGATCATATATATTTTTCAGATCTATAATTTTAGTCTAAACTTAGCTCTCCAATTCATTTCAATTAAAAAAAATTAAAACCATTTGAGGGTTTAAATGGAGCTAGATGTTGTGGTAGATGTCATCATTATTTTGAATAGTCAGTAAAAACTGCAGTTATTGGTATGGCCAATACATTTACCTTCTAAATCTTGCCAAAAAATGGAAAATTAAAGGGAAAAAAATATGTGGGCCTACACTTGTTGCAAGTTTTCCAAATAAAAACTAAATATTTTGTCCAACAAGTGTTAAGTAAGATTTTTGATAAAATATAAATTAAATAACCAGGCCTAATAAAACTATAAATATTTTTGGTTTGAATATAAATGGGTAAAATCTCAAAATAAATTTTAATTTTATAATAAAGGAAATTGATAAAACTATAGAAAAAGGAAAAATAAACTACTAAGAATAAATTTGATGAAGAAAGCCCACCTAGGGAAAGAGGAAAGATGTGGGAAGAATCCAATGCACAAAGGTGACATCTTCTTCCTTTCTTCTGTCTTCTATAGAAGTAGTCACACACACATTTCAAACACAAATATAATAATATTTCGGCATTGTTGCCTTTATCAAACACAAATATAATAATATTTCGGCATTGTTGCCTTTATCAAACACAAAGAAGAAGAGAGTACAAATAACACAAACAATGGATTACTCCATTTTGAATTTTGAATTAAACTGTTAGAAACATATTGTGCCAACTCTTTTTGGGAGTAGAGATAAATTCCTTGGTTGTGGTTAATATTTATAGAAAACTGATGATGATGATGATAATAATAGATAAGAGAAAATAATAATAATAATAATA
>CABFVZ010003358.1:43295-77254 GCA_902151445.1 Timema monikensis | reverse complement strand
AGAATGTCGAATAAAGCGCCTCTTCCATGGAAGAACAATTTAAGATAGTGAACCAATTGAGAATATATGAAGAACTTGGAGGAAAATATTATAGGTGGCGTGAAGATATTACCCTAAGGGTTTACGTAATCAATGACTTGTGCGAGCTAATGATAATTAGCTCGGCACAACTTCTGCTACAATTTCAAATCCTTGGTTAAGTATTTTACTGAATTCTTGTTTATTAATTTGACTAACAGAAGCTGTAGTATCTTCTCTGACTCTTTTCCTACAAATGAACTTCATTTTTTCAACTTCAACTTCAGCAACGTTGGGCTTACACTGATGAGGCACAGATTCCAAAACAACGTTCTCTGAAGTAGTTTTCAGTCGACCCGAGCATCTGTAAAATATAACCTAACTAGGCAAATTATAATAAAAGAAGTATAGGTATTAAATATTTTTACAACACACAGTTTTAACTTCTACAATTTTGAAAAACTCAAAAGTTTTTGTTTATCCGAAATAATAAAAAAACTTGCAAATTATTTAACACTTCATTATAAAGACAATTAATTTTTACCTCTCTGATCTCTGCTTAGTGCATCTCCAATGCCGAATGTTCTCCTTTGTAGTTCGGTGTAAGCGATATCTATACCCATCGAGGATAAGTCTGAATTTCTTCCATCATCACAACTCACAAGCACAGTCAAAGACAGATTGAACATGTGAAGGTTGGTGTCTTGTCATTTAGAGACTTTCAACCCGATGAGTCACCGCTGGTACAATGCATTGGGATTTCCGTAACTATTTGTAAACACGCTAAAGGTTGTTGACTTGGAAAGGGCGCCTGTCAACCCTCGTTTTGAGGTAATGTGGCTACTTACACGGAATCTCTCAGACGGCAGCTGTATTGATAAACAAAGATGAAAGAACACCTATTATGATTAGCTAAAAGAGATTGAATGCTAGAGTTGCAGAAAATGAATGAGAATTGAGAAATAGTGTTATTTATTCTTCTTCTATAGTTCATCCAAGTACAGTAGCCCCGTGGCTTCTTTGGTGCTGACTGACAGTTCACAGGTGACTTCTGACAGTCAACATTTAGGTATGTACCTAAATTTTGAGCGTCCGAAGTGACAGCTGCTAAACACATGTTTTTGCATATCATATGGTTCGGCGTAGGGATACATAATTTGGTCTGGTAGCTTTTCAAAGCCATCAGCTGTTAGTCAGCACCAAAGAAGCCATGGGGCTACTGTACATATTATTTTAGTCCCAGCAAGAGTGAAGATAACAAAAAAGTTGTTTCTTTCGATACCTCTCCGATACTGGAGTGTGAGTACTAATATCAGTAAAAGTATCGGAAAAAGTATCGAGTAGAAAAATACTAGTATTGAAAGGAAAATATCAATATTAGTAAAGTATCGATAATTTTTTCATATCCCTAGTCATGATCATAGTGGTAATTGAACATAACATTTATATTTTTTTTTCTTTAGCGCAGCGTCTTACTACCCGTTCAGTTTAAATGCTTATGTACTAATTATTACGATGACTTGAGGGATCATTAAGTCTATATTTAAAGGAAGTGTAACCGCACTTGTGTGGAGGAAGGGTGGAAAACCATTTTGGAAAACAACCCTCAGTACACCCGATGGAGATCCTAACCTAGATCTCCCCGTCATCGGCAGTTTAGTTTAGCGAGAAAGTAGCGCGTTAGACCACGTGGTCACTGAAGTGGGCCAACATTTATCTTCATTTAAAATATTTATGTTCAAATACCGCTGTGCTCATGACAGATATTCAACAACTGTTGAGGTAAACATGTGAATAAAATTAAACTAAAACTATCTAAGGAGGAAATATTTTATTTATTTTGGTCGGAAAGGTTTTATAGCGATACAAAATGTAAACATTATGTACTGTACCTTGACTTGCGTAATCTTCCATCCTAGCTTAACAACTAAACTATAGTAGATTCACCTTTTAAACCATCCTCAATAAACCCGACCGGGATTCAAACCTCGATTCTTCAGTTATAGGCAGTCCAGTCTATTGTGAGAGGGATGTCCTAGGCCATTAGACCGCCGAAGCGGGTCATATGCTGCAAACATCTGCGTCCTTAAAAAAACAATCATGTTAGATACATTTTTTATTGTTGTATTCAGAAATGAATTAAGAACTATAACGCCCACTCCGGTGGCCACATAATCTAGGGCATCACTCTTGTCATAAACTGAACCAACGGTGACAGAGAGACCATGGCTCGAATCCAGGTGGGTGTAATGAGCGTGTTTAGATAAAATGGTTTTCACACTCTCCTTTCACTCTAATGCAGGCATACTTCTTCTAAATTCAACGTTCCTCATAAACCGCTTTGGTGGCCGCATGGTCTAAGGCGCTACTATCGCAAAAGACTAGATTGCCATATACGCCGGGTCGGGATTGCCACCTCTTGATTTCATTCTGCACCAGAGAACAGATAGATTCTTTCGTAAGCTCTGAAACTCAGACAATCCTCTTATCAGAACCATTGGTGCCGATCCTGGGGGGCCTGCTCACCCTCATCGCCGCATACGGCACCTCTTACAACAGCCCGTACCAATTGTATTGGAGCTTCTCTAGGCCCAAGTTATTGGCACCCAACTGTACAATTAACTCTATGACAATACAGCTCTAAAAGTTTAATTTAATTTATCCCTGAGTGCAGCGGGTTTTTTATGAAAATTTTTCCCTGCATCTTTTCAGTTGTTAATTTTTCTCTATGTATTATAGGTCAAACTTACATTTTAAAACTTTAATGTTGGTATTTGTATTATCTTTATCCTTGAAAATGTATGTAATATGTCTCTTTAACGAATAAACTAAACTAAACTAAACTAGACTGTCGATGATGGGGATATTGAGGTTCGAATCTCAGTTGGGTGTACTGAGAGTGTTTTTTAAAAATTATTTTACAATCTCCCTATATGCAAATGCGGACAAACTCCCTTTAATTATAGCCTTCTTAATCCCTAAAATCAATAGCGTAACTAGTAGTAGTATAACCCAAATGGGTAGCGAGACGCGGTGACACAAAAAAAAATATTAAAAAAAAGGTTGTTGGGCCTACTCTAGACTGTGTGATTGAAGGGGGTGAAGATCTGTCAGCTCCGTCAAGGAGTGAAGAGTATCAGGGGATAAGGTACAGGTAAAGTTGACAGGTACAGTCACAGGACCATGGAATATTGGCACCACAGATATACTGTGGCACACTATTGCAGTGTTTCTAAAACTGTGGTCTGCGGCTGTGTGCCAGGAGGTCCCTCAGACATCATCACGGGGGTAGGGGAATACAATATGGACAAACAAATTCCACTGAGTCAACAATACTTTGTATTACAGGTACGAGAAACAAAGTCAGATAAAAATGGCGTCTCTTGGTGTTTATAAACGTTTTCAGGCCTTGGCTTAAGGAGACAGGTAGGTAGCATATTAAGCTGGAGTGTGCATCCACCAATGAGGAAAAGCGCATTCTGTAAGGCCTTATTTTATATGATAATTGGAATGTGGTACAAAATAAGACCTTCAAATAGAAATTATGTAAAATTAGTGATTGTCATTGTCAGGTACTTTGTATCACGAAAAAAGGTGTGGAAGTAATACTATTAATAATATTGCGCGTATAGGCTACAACATTCGTAACCCAGAAGTGAAAAGTTTATCCAGTACTAACGTACCATTACCCAGGGGACGCCCGAATGTACTAATGGTACATACTTGCCTTAGATCAGTGGTCACCAAATGGTGGGCCGCGGTCCACATTCGGAAAGCAGATACATTTTTAAGGACCTAGACGAGATAGTGATAGACAGAAGAAATTATGCTATTTCTGTGGTGGGCGGGTAGTAGACATGGAAGAACAGCAACAATAAATAAGAAAAATAAATAAAAGGAAAGAAAATCACGTTTTTGAATTAGTATAGTCCTATAGGGCTTGAACTTGAGTCATTGTTAAAGTTTTGCCGGACCGTGGAAGTATTTCGAGTTTTTAAAACGGACCTCCATCAAAAATAGTTAGAATTATTACTATTATTAGCACCGCGTCTTACTACCCGTTCGGGTTATACACACTAACGTTAATGTGTAATGGTAGGGTGATTGTGAGATGAAATAGAGTACCTGCAGTTTAACGTGGAATCCAAACCACGGTGGAGGTCTGGCATTCCCCACATTCACAAGTTGTGATTAATACACGTCTTGTTAGAGGTGAAGGAAGTGTTTGGTAATCAGATAAATCTGTGCCAGGACCGGGGATTGAACCCTGGACCCCCAGCACTGAAGTCTTGACACCTTACCCCTATACCAACACCTGCCTTAGAGGCTCTTTCTATGTCCCGATGGGATGAGGGGATGGTGATAGTGAGTATGAGGGTGGTGGAACCGGTAAACATTTAAACGTATCTTAAGCCTAACTAACCAAGCCATGGTGGCCGTTGGCAAAATAATTCCCCTTTCCGAAAAGAAATGCCCAGTCAGTAATTGAAACCGGGACCCCTAGGCTTCTCGTAGTTAGATGCTTTGACCACTAAGCCACGGGGCCAGTTGGGGTGGAGGTGTTGTTAGATTTCCAATCTATATGCGAAGGCACGTCTGAAATATTGAATAAACCGCCTCCATTCTATAATCAAGCGGCACTGAATAGAAAACAAGGTTGCTACGTTTTGTGTGGATAACGGCAGCAAGAATTTTGGAGGATTAAAAAGGAAGGGCGTCAACAAAGTTTATCTCGACTGAAAGAAGTTCTAGGCGTTGAAATAAAAGAAGTGGCTTCGGTGCACACATTATACAGTACACAGTGTTCTTTGGAATCTGGTTAATTAATATTCTTCCTTTCTAAAGCAAGGCTCTCTATCTATCTATAACGTGGACGTCACTAATTTGAAGGAGTTTTGTGAGTCCGCTGACAATGAGTGTAAAAAGTTGGTCAAACATGGAAACTCTAGATTTTTATCCCTTTGCCAGCAGTTGAAGTGTTCAGTACATTCTATTGAGAAATTTGAATGGTTTAGTAATACTTATAATAATAAGTCAAGAGAATGAGCACATGTTATAAGAAAATCTCCATAGTTGGCTATTTTGTAATCTTAAAAGTACTTACGTAGTGAAAATGCTTGTTCAATAAACATAATTCGAAAATTGTCGATTTACATTACCTACCTGGACTGTCCCGGTTCAAAGTTGAATAATTATGGTAAGCCACCATAATCTTAGTGTATGGTTGTATTTTGGTTTGACAAAAGGCCTTCCAGAACGGTCTTCCCGCCATAATATTAGTGTATGGTTGTATTTTGGTTTGACAAAAGGCCTTCCAGAACGGCCTTCCCGCCATAATATTAGTGTATGGTTGTATTTTGGTTTGACAAAAGGCTTCCAGAACGGTCTTCCCGCCATAATATTAGGGTATGGTTGTATTTTGGTTTGACAAAAGGCCTTCCAGAACGGTCTTCCCGCCATAATATTAGTGTATGGTTGTATTTTGGTTTGACAAAAGGCCTTCCAGAACGGTCTTCCCGCCATAATATTAGTGTATGGTTGTATTTTGGTTTGACAAAAGGCCTTCCAGAACGGTCTTCCCGCCATAATCTTAGTGTATGGTTGTATTTTGGTTTGACAAAAGGCCTTCCAGAATGGTCTTCCCGCCATAATCTTAGTGTATGGTTGTATTTTGGTAAGACAAAAGACCTTCCAGAACGGTCTTCCCGCCATAATATTAGTGTATGGTTGTATTTTGGTAAGACAAAAGACCTTCCAGAACGGTCTTCCCGCCATAATATTAGTGTATGGTTGTATTTTGGTTTGACAAAAGGCCTTCCAGAACGGTCTTCCCGCCATAATCAGGGTGTGTACTGTATATAAATTTACTCTTTTCGAAGACCATTGTTGTTATGTTTATGTCCAGAAGTCAAGCTACTAGTCGCCATACTCATCCCCCTCTTCTTCCCACAATTGCGAAAAATTAACTTTTCTGCTGTTTCAATAATTTGTTTCGCACGGATTCCTTCATTTGTTTTCCCTTTGCTCACAAATTGTATGTTTGCACTAGAGTCTGGGAGCAACTTCAAGAAAATCCTGCAACGTTTAATTACTAGTATGTATATTTCATCGTCATGTTATTGTAAATTTCCTTTTCATGTATTAATTACGACTATCTAATTATCCGTTATTTACATGATATTTTCTTATAATACGAGCATGCTTTCGTCCTATGATTATCTTTGGACAGCGAATTTACAGAAATATTATTAAAACTGATTACGACCAACCTTCCCATTGTCAATATAGTGTTCTATAGCCATCACTTTCTTCCAAGATGGGCGTCATGTCTAATCTATATACCTCTCATAGTTTGTCCAATGAAAATAAGATAAGCATATGCTGAGAAAATGGCTTAAAAGAGTAGTGTCTTGTAGCCAGCCTCGTGAAACAAAATGGAGTATGAAAATTATAATTAGGGTTTATGTTAACCGGACTTCAGCGTTATAGCCGAGCGAAATTTCAGCACAATCTGATGATTGGTTCTTTTCGTGATAAAGTAACAGACAATTTGCTAAATTTTTTTTAAATAGTTTCTTCTTCTCCTTAAGTCTACAACCCAAAAGTTGGTTTGATATGATTTCTATCCGTCCAGTGATGGACACACATTCAGCCCTTAGGCTGGTTAGTACTGCCTGCACTATCTGGTAGTAATAAAATGTAGTATGAAAGTACATGGGGTGTGGCAGTTTAATGTTGCCTTACGATCTGAATTTCTATGAGTGAGAGCGAAAGAGCCTACCAATTTTTCCGGCAAAGGTATTTTCACATATCTTCCAAAATTATTTTACATGACACAATCAACATGGGACCGACGGATTTACTTTCCCTCCGAAGGAAGTTGTGCTACGGATGTTTATCACTTAAGGAAAATCCGTTGACCTCGGTTTGGTTTGGACACACGAAATATACCCTTAAGTTCTTCCCAGCCAGTCTGTAGAGAAACGGTCACTATATTGTGATGCACGTGACCCAGGAAAATCATTAAACCTCCCATAAGGGGCACGGAAATAAGCAATTTACTATTTAAAATACGTTATCCTGCTTACACACATGTATTTGTGTATATGGCAGCCATACTGGAGAAACAATGAAAAGGGGGCAGGCAAATAACCCCCTGTCTTCAGGGGCGCGTGGGTAACAAATATAAAAAGGAATGCTAACGAAAGGAGAGAAGAAGGGGGGAAGGTTCCACTGATGTTAACATGTAGAAATAATATACGAGCATTCGGAAAACCTGAAATAAAATTGTTTTTGGAAAACTTGTCAAACACACAAATAAATATATATATATCAACATAAAAACATCAACTTTTAAAAGGCTGGAAGCTAGACATCCCTGAAATTGAAATTTAAATTACAAGATAAAAAAAAGATGTGAACGTTTATTTAACGTTTGAGTGACAATGAAGGTGGAACCAAAAAATCGTATATTTACAGTATTTGTTTATTTTCTAAGCAATACGAAAGAAATATGGGGCCAAAATCTAAGTGTCATATAATTTATTTGTAGTCTCAGTTGTTAATACTTTCTCACCACCCCTAAGAGAGAGGAAGTATTGTGATCATCAAAAAACTTTAATTCAAATATTTTAATGAGTGTCGACGTTTCATGACCTCGTGAATCCACAAAAGTGATTTTCAAAATTCTATTTGTATGTCTGTCCATTTGTCCGTCGGTCTGTCTGTCTGTCTGACCATCTGTTCATCCATCTATTTGTCCATCCATCTGTCCATATTACAGTCCATCCGTATGTCAATATCTCTATCTATCCATCTGTCTGTCTGACCATCCGTCTGTACATCTATTCATTTGTCCGTCTGTCCATCTGTCCATTTGTCTGTCTGCCCATTTGTCCGTCTGTCCATCTGTCCATCTGCCCATCCATACATATGTCTATCTATTTGTCCTTATGCCTGTCTGTCTCTTATTCGGCCTACAGCCTAAACCATTATACCATTCGGTTCATACTCACACTAATTACATGAATACAATAGGGACCAAAAATGTGTAGTTTAGAAGAAATACACCCACATTTGTTTAGAAGGCTAATAGGATAGGTCCTACCATTAAGGTAGAACCCCCGGTGGATACACACAAACAAGATTTGATCCCAAGATCTCATCATCACCGGCAATTCATGTCTAACACGAGAGTGACGCGTTATACCACGTGACCACTGATCCATATCAGTATAATAATTATAAATCTCATCGTCAACCCCACCAGGAATAGAACGAGTGTCCTCGATTATACGAAGAAAGGCCAACTGGATGGGTCTCATTATGAGAGGAAATGTCTTATTGAATGACGTCATTGGAGGCAAGATGGTAAGGAGAAGGGGACCATGAACGTCACTAATGAAACTGATGAATGAACTTAAACAAGGAATGAAGATGAAATTCAGGATACAAGAATTGAAGCTGCTGATAGGATAAGGTTTGAAAAGTTTAGAAGAATTTGAAACTTGGTGGCACAGAATAGTGTTAAAAATATCATTGATTGAGGGATGGTATCAAATACTGAAGTAATAAAAAAAGCAAATGAAGAAAGGAAACTTTTAAAAGATGTACAGCAAAGAAGAGCAAACATGGTAGGAGATATACTAAGATGATAGTTTGACGATGATAATAAAGAAGGAGATGTGGAGGGGAGAAATTCAAGAGGGAGACCAACAATGGAGAACATGAAGCAAATGGCGGACGATGTTGGCAGAAGGTGGTAAAGAGTTAAACAATTTAGCCCAGGATAGGAAAAAGTGGAGAACTGAAACAAATTAATATCAAAATTGATGAACTAATGAATGATAAATCATGCTGAAAGACTCAATTTGGACAAAGCCAACGGTCCTGTCGAAAGAAATGACACATAATAATAATAATAATAATAATAATAATAATAATAATAATAATAACAACAACAACACAATTAAGCCGAATAACAGATTGTTTTATGACCGCGCACAGGTAAGGAGACCGTAGCGTGTGAAATGTTGCAGCTTTGTTCAAAGATTGAATTACAGGTGGTAGAAGCAGCTCGGCTGTTAATAAGCGTGGTTGGAAACCTTTTGTAATCCTAGTCTGTTGTAAGTCAGCCATGTTGGATTTATCTCTGTCAGAAACAGATGCCACCAGGATAACTTACATGTTATGAGCATACAGAGATAGTGGGGTTGGGGAGGGGGGAGAGAAGGCACGGGCGTACTAAACCGCTACATTATTTGGATATTAATTTTAGACGATATAATCGAAATTGTAAAAAAATGTATTAATTAGTTAAGTTAATTTTTACCATTTTAAAAATTACGACGCTTCCACTTTTTAGGTTGTTGTGCTTATATTTAGCTTAAAGTTTACTTTCCATAAACCACGTTTTACTACCAGCACGAACTATCAGTATATATATAAAAATGTTATATGAATAAATAAAGTAGAAATAAGAAGAAACGTACCTGCAGTTGCGTAAAGAAAGAGATTGAAACACTCAGGACGAATATTCTAAACACTCCAGGCATAGGTTTGAGCTCCAATATTCCCACTAACGGTGAACAAGACCATAATAGATTCACGCCTTAGTGTGTGATCTCCAGTCCTCACTTCAAGCTAGTTCTGATATATTTTCCTTAAAATTCACCTCACTCAACATGTCCCTCTAAGATCTGATAAGGTTGGTGTAGTTTTTTAAATTTCATCACCGCGTCTTACTATATGTTCAGGTTATACGCGTTTATGGTAAATTGCTCTAATGGGGTAGGAATAAGGGAGGAATTAGCTTAGAGATAATCTACCCACCTTATCGTGGAGGAAGAGAGGGAAATCATTTTGAAACACCACTCAGTAGACCCGACCGGTTTTGGAACCTCGATCTCCCCATCATCAGTGGGCCGGTTTAACACGACAGTAACGCCTTAGACCATTTGGCCACTGAAGAGGTTGGTGTATTTATTGTCACTCCTATCTCGATACATTTGGATTCAACTTCTACTAGGGTGGATTTTTTAATTTTTTTTTTTTTCATTTATTTGAGGTATTTAACGTGCACTTTCTGAACATACTAATTATATCAGCACACGAATTATAAACTAACTTAAATTTAAAACAGACACAGCATCCAGCCCCCCAGCTGTTAGTTTTTTCGTGAATAGGAAACCCATTTCACCAATAGTAAATTGTTGGGCCACGCTGGGAATCGAGCCCGGGACCCCTAGCTCAGTAGAAATACATGTTACCAACTGAGCTAACGTGTCGGACTCCATATGTTTCATTTAAATACTATCAACAAATATATTTTCAGCACGTTCCTTAAAATTCAATTCCTTTTTCCTGTACACTAAGGTTAACTTGCTTATGTCAAAAATATCCACCAAATTGAGAATCCTAGAAGTAAAAAAAAAAACCTTTTCCATAAATAAATATTTACAAATAATATTAAAAACTCTTTTTTTTAAATTAATAAACATTTAATCTATATAATATATCACACAAACAAATTCAATTTATTTGTAAATAGAGTAGAGTTTGAGGAATTATATTTTGTAATCGTCCTCTTAGGTATTTCACTATGTTTCAGAAATCTTTATCCTCCCCTATACGTTTTGGTTGTTCTCTGTTCTTTTTTAACTGCACTGATTTTTAAAAAAATCACGTAGTCGGTGGATTGGTTCGTAAAAAAAAAAAGATGTAATCACATTTCACGATTAGCGCAAATGACATACATTTGTTTCGTCAATGTTAAAATCCTGGACAATTCGTCCAGACACTTTTTAATTGTTTCCTACATTGATTGCAATTCAGATTTTTAAGGGGTATATAATTTATTTAATTGGTGAGAAAAGTTTTATGAGGTAAAGTACATTCATTTCCATATTTTTTAAACCGGGTTTAATATCCCGTTTCACCCCAAAATAGCACTTAAATTAGGTAGATAATACGGATAAAGCCAGACGTCTTAGGGTTCTTCGACGATAAAAATGTTATTGAACAATTTTAACAAGTGTATGATTAAATGTTGGTACATAGCAGTTGGGCCACAAGAACCCTTGCCCCAAAAGTTCATAGCTTAGTTGAGACATGATCACTGACCAGGAGAATTAGCGTCATAGTTTAGTTGAGACATGATCACTGACCAGGAGAATTAGCGTCATAGTTTAGTTGGGTCACGATCACTGCCCAGGAGGATTAGCGTCATAGTTTAGTTGGGCCACGATCACTGTCCAGGATTATAGTCATAGTTTAGTTGGGTCACGATCACTGCCCAGGATTATCGTCGTGACTTAGTTAGGCCCCGGTCATTGACCAGGGGGATTAGCGTCATGTCTTAGTTGGGCCAGGATCACTGACCAGGAGGTTTAACGTTATAGCTTAGTTGGGTCACGATCACTGATCAGGAGGTTTAACGTTATAGCTTAGTTGGGCTAGGATCAATGCCCAGTATTATAGGCATAGCTTAGTTGGGCCACGGTCACTGCCCAGGATTATAGGCATAACTTAGTTGGGCCACGATCACTGCCCAGGATTATAGTCATAGCTTAGTTGGGCCACGATCACTGCCCAGGAGGATTAGCGTCATGTCTTAGTTGGGCCAGGTTCACTGACCAGGAGGTTTAACGTTATAGCTTAGTTGGGCTAGGATCAATGCCCAGTATTATAGGCATAGCTTAGTTGGGCCACGGTCACTGATCAGGAGGATTAGCGTAATAGCTTAGTTGGGCCCTGGTCACTGACCAGGAGGATTATAACAATTAATAAACCTGTGGATAGATATATTAATTTGACCCCACCAAACATTTGCCTTATATTAAGTTAGGTTAGGTTAGGTTATATTAGCTTAGTATTTTGTTGTGTCTTACTATCCATCACTTTCTGTTTTTCGTTCATCTTGAGGAAACATTTACAACCATACTAAATGGAGCGCCACAAAAGCTGGGCCTAGCTAGCACCAGTAGGTCTAACTAAGCCTTGTTTACAATTCCTAATATAGAGCTCGTGGTCCAACTGAACTAGTCACAACTATAATACGTCCTTAAAACTATAAATAATGATTCAATGACCTCAAATACTTACAGTTCACGAGTTTTAAGTGGTCAAACTTGATATTTTATGCTCTTTCTTACCTTTGTTAGGGTAAATAATTAATATGTGGATCTGAAATCTAGTATAATTAAACATGCGCATGAGTTGTACACAATTAAATATTAATAATATTTACACAAAAATTAATTTTTAATATATTATCAGTTTAAAAGTGGTAAAACTACATAATTTTGATTCATGTACAAACACCTACCGTTCTTTTGACACCCTGATAGTTTTATCTTATTTCATTTTGTAGCACACAATATCGTTATTTAGAACAATTTTTTTTAACCTAACTCCACTCGTTAATCTTACTAATGTATCCGATTGATCATTAAAAATGTATTTAAAGTGTATATTTCATGAAGTTTCTTGTTTTTACTGTAACAATTCTAGAAACAATACAAACTAAAGTATATTCACCACCCGAGTTTACTTGGATGACAGCTCAAAAAATTACTATAGATAGTCTCTAATGTATCCCTACGTCAACAGCTGACATCTGTCACTTTGAATAGCTGTAATGAAAATATATGGTAGTGAATGAATGTAATAGTTAATCACAGTAATATAGGTCAAATATTATTTATATTTATTTGAAGACGGGCGCAAAGCTTATTTATAGTTTTATTTGACTTAAAAAAAATATTATTCATAGCACTTTCACAAAAGGTTTAACAAATATAATTTCAAAATAATGACCAACGAACTTAACCATATGATTGATCATGACGCAAACAAGTTCTTTACAATGGTGTACCTATTTTCCAAGTAGATACGTTACCTTTATTAAAAAGTATTAATGTATGCACTATTTTACACACCATCAATAACATTCAAAAACAAAGAATAAGTACTTTTCATTAAGTTAAAAATATTGTTTCGATAGAATTAAAATAAATTATCAAAAGTAATCAAATAATAATGTGATAAAATTTAAGTTTACGTTATTTTTAGTGTAAAATATAACACGTTATTAAAAAAATACTAGAACAGTGATATTTTACAAGTGTTGGCAACCCAAAACCTAAACGTATGATTTTACATTTGTCATTTGGGTAAAAATCTTTGGAGAACAGAATATAGCAGGCAGGCCAAGGCAGAAGTTAAGACAATCCCAACTAATTACACAACCAGGTAAAGTGGACGCCGGCTTCCTCACCTGGTCGGTGTTGTGATACAAACTCTCCCTCCCCCCTCACCTTCCCCAAACATGTTAGATTCCCTTCCAAGATGTTATAGACTCAAACAATCTTAGTAATTCTCATCGTTGAATAACATTAAGAGCCTAGTAAGTGACAACTCTAAATTTAAGTAGGTAGTTATAGCTCCAATCAGACGTCAAATCTTGGTTTAGTTTTCTGTATTCTAATTTGTTTTAGTTAGAACTAGGACCAGTAAAACTATTTTATCACATTATTAAAAATACAATAAATTTTAAATAAAATTATTTTTAAAGGAAAAAACTATTAAAAATGATCCCATTACGCCTGTCATAAAGTGAAGAAAGCAGTAAACTGCAAGTTTTCTGGTCTGAGAGTAATCTTGTATCCAATTCCACGGCTAATAGACCATGATATGAGCTATTAATATTAATCATTTAATGTGAAAATTATCATATATACTGTTATTAAATTAAAATTGTAATGTGTTTGGGTAATGAAGCACGTAAGTACGTAGTATTAATTTGGTCGCATAGCTACTAATGCACAGTGAAAATGACTGATTTACGACCGAAATTCTAGATGAACCAATAAAGATATATTTTTTATATTTTTATTATGACTGTATGGTTACTTTTATAGATTGATATTGAATTACATAATTAATTTTTTTATGCATATATTTTTAAAATTAACTCAAAAAACGCATTTTTGAAAATGGTTGGATTTAAAAAAAAAAAATTACCATTTTAAGTTTTGTGTGTAATTTACTAATATAATATTTTTAATCACGTAAACCTATTCCCAGGGATATAAAACGGTCATTAGTTACATAAATGTAGGTTTATTACAAGATAGGGGTGGAAACTCTCATCACACCTACTCAATTAAGAGATCGGGGAAGTTTCTCTGTAGAACCCAAGATTCAATAGTTGACAGTAATCCTATTGTTCGCCTGACAGAACAACACTAAAAGCCTTGAAACATGTCCAGAGGACCAGTTAGAATATTTCAGCTGTATTATTTTTTTCTGAGTCTTAAAAAAATCTTTACAAGCTATAAAGTGAACCTACATCAACATTATTTCATAATATATATATATAAAATACTTATTTTTTTCAATGAGGATTTTTAAAGTATAATTTATTAAAATAAGGATTATATCAGGATACGACTTACAAACTAGCTTTTAACTATGACATACATAACACTTTATAACATTCCTGTTACTGCCTCTACGTTGTGCGCCTTTTATAACATTATTAAATTATGTTGATGAAAGAGTCCTCGTGTTTGGGAGATATTTATAACCATTGAAATAATACACAATTATTAGGTTGGATGTGATTTTATTTTAATATCACTATTGTCTTGATCGTAAAACTGATCATGTCGTTAACAATTTCGAGACGCGACTGATAATGATAACACGACCGTAGGTATCGAAGGCTGGAGTGACAGACAGTCACAGTCAGGGTGCTAGTGTCAGGGTGCTAGTGAGCCAGTCCCGATTTATTTCACCACGCCGAGTGTATAACTCGCTTCGAAAGAACTTTCTAGAAGGTGATGTTAAAAATTTTTTAAATACAAATAAAACCCATCTCGATGGCAGTAGAATATCCGAGAGCCGGAAGCTGCCTCAAATTACCTTTTAAAATCTCTATTCGATCTTTCCAGAACAGGAAGTTATTATTTATTAAAAACCTTAAATTGTCATATCGACTCAACTAACGTCACGCACTCTGACGTTATTGAAAACGGCTCTTGCCTTCTTAGAAGAAGAAGTGCTTTAAGCGTCACGTAATATATTATAAAGTTCAAATAAAATTAAATACATTTATAAAATTAGGACGATATTATTGTCAATGCTCTCACATATTCTTTAGGGGCAAGTCAGTAACATTACAACTTTACTAAAGTTAAATTACCGACTTTACCTGGAATCGAAACTGGGCCCCTTAGCATTGTAAGTACACGTGCTATTGACCTAGCTAAAGTGTCGGTTAAAATATAATGAGAAACGTACTACGTAAAATACGATAAGCCACTTTAAATTAATGTTAAAAAAAAATATAACGATCAAAGTATAACTGTGGTAAAATAATATTCAATACCAAATTTGGATTCAAATTGAATCTTGTACACGTTTATGCACCTTATGAAGACTCTTGACACACAAAGTATTAAATTATTTACATTTATTTGGTATTGAAGAGTAAATATTTTTCTAAAAAACATAATTATGTTTATGCTTCTTTAATAATAAACATATTGGGGTTAGCGTAGCCTTTCAAATTGTTCGTAAATTATATGCTATCCGTAAAGTAGACCAGGG
This sequence comes from Timema monikensis, assembly GCA_902151445.1. Lineage (NCBI taxonomy): Eukaryota > Metazoa > Arthropoda > Insecta > Phasmatodea > Timematidae > Timema > Timema monikensis. Next base: position 61,624 of record CABFVZ010003358.1, on the reverse strand, counting down.
TTGGACTGAGCCTCCAAAAGGGCGCGTAGGTAGGATTTTTAGAGGGCGTAAAATAGTTTGAAGGACACAAAAATGTTTACCTATTTACTGTAAAATAACAATAGGAGTTCTGGTAGAATTCAATAATATTAATTAATAATAAATATTAGTAGATACTGCAAGAACTTCTAAATTTTTATTTTATTTTTCCCCCATGTTGCTCAAAACATTGTTTAATATTGTTAATTTCATAAGTTATTTTTTTTAATAAAAGAGTATAAATAAAAATGCATGGGCTAGGTAAATTTTATTCACAAAAGTGAAAAAACATCTAGCATTTAAGGAATAAATTATACAAGGGATTATACTATATCCTTGGAAAGGATCCTCGAACTATTTGGATACAGCCTGTCTCAACAACATTCGTCCTTAACATACTGGGTTTGTTTAGGATAAAAGGAAGCGTAGACATCACAAACCCAATTACCTCAACTAAACCTGTCTTGTATCAGCGCTAAATACCCTTCAGAGCAACACATTCCAAAATAAATTTTCATCTTCACGCCAAGAACAATTTTTAAAATTTTAAAATTACTAAATGAATTAAACTGTAGATATTAAACTAGTGAGATCGTAACACAACTCCCTCCCCCTCCCTGGAATAAGTTTTGATCACACCGTTCTCTCTATCACCCTTTTGCATTTCTATTATTAACTTAGTGTTACTAGTAATATTAAATGGACACTTCACGTATTATTATGTAATGAATGGGATTTATTACAGTTTCCTTTCCTTAATATAATTATTGTTACCTTCTATCACCCAACGAAAGTACTGTTTACTTTTCTTCTTATGGGAAAAAAAATGTATGTTAGTTGAAAGGTTATAAAAAGGTGAGTTTTGGAAAATTGAAATAGAATCAAAACTAACTAGATTTTATTTAAATTGTATATTGCCAGAGCTAATGAATCCTAAGCACACTAGATCAATGAAAATAAGAAATCCAAGCTATATTTTGAATACACAAAAGTCTAAAACAAAGTAGCCAAAGATTTCGGAAGTAAAAAATAGTTGTATAGATTTTCTTTATTTTAAAACCTCACTAAAATACCATTATTGATTAAAAATGTATCAGATTGTAATATATTGAAAAAATGTATTTTATTGTTATGGCTACGAGATATGTCTACATAGTGCTATGTTCCTGCAATAAAAGTAACTGAAGATATTAGCAATTGTAATGACTAACGCTGGGATTTTTATGTAGTGTCATATAACATAATATGTATGCAAATATATAATAATATTCAAAGAAATATGTAGACAAGTGTGTAGATTCATAAAAAAATATCTAACACCATGTAAACAAATATTTTACCAAGCACGCAAAATTAACCTTATTTACACTCTGAATGCCACATACATTGATGGATTGTACTTTGGTGTTAATTTAAATTCTTTCTGTAATCATTAATTGCCGCTTGTCTGATAGAATATGCTTGTAGGTAGAAAATGTCTTTTCCACGTCACAGTATGTCACTGGAGCGTATTTCAACAGAACGATCTTAAGGGTATCTCCATCCGATGAATATACTGGGTTTCTTTTTAGCCTTGTCTGAAACTTTGTAGAAACACTTTCACCAGTTTCGTCTTTCACAGCATTTAGATTTAAAATTTTCTTTCTTTGATATCCATAGATTCTTGTATTGGAAATCCAGAAGTTTCCAATCGTTTAATACTCTCTGGAAGCCAACCGAAATTGCTCCTGGTGTATGCAGTTGAACATGCCACTTTTGGTTCAATGAATGAGTTGTGAGATTCACATACAGATACCACCCAATCAGGGGCGAACATATCTACTACTGACTTTACAACTCCAAATTGTTCATAGTAGAAGTTGGTTGCTTTATCCATGTTCCTCATCTTGTTAGAACTAATTTCAGAGGCAGCGGCACATCAAACAAGAGTTTGTAAATTTTGACTTGATGTGGGACTTTCACAAATAGGTCTAGTTTTTTTCGTTACATAAATTAATCTATTCATTTGTAAAGACTGTACTCTGATGTATTCCACAACACAATGTGGTCCATGAACCAAACTTGTAAGATGGATCATATCAGGATATAACAACTTCAAAGCACTTGCGATTTTCATTATATACCCCGTGACATCTGAATATAGCACCAGGAACTTCTTTACATGAGCTCACCTAGGCCACAACACTTTCAATTCATCATTCACGAATCTTGTAACATGATACGTATATTCCAGCACTTCTCAGTGAATTAAATATGGTTTGGAAATATCCTTAGGATCTATTTTACCTACCACAAGGTTCACAACAAAATTACCCTAAACGTCTGTCATTTCATCCACAGTGACCCATATGTTGGCATCTCTTATGTAATTTATTATTATTTCCATTATTTAATCATCAAATATATGCAGATAATTATTTCTGAGTATTAATTGATCAGGAATGTGTCGCTTTCATTACTGTCACAAGAAGGATGCAAATTCAGGCACTTGGAATTTAAAACATGGGATGTTCGCAGCGACCATTGCACTACACAAGTCCTTACATAATTAGTTTATTTAACTGGAAGGAAGGCACCTTCATCTTTGTTTAAAAAGAAAAAAGATTCTTCGAATAACTTAGATATTTCTTTCGTACGAAGTGTGCGCCGCACATGTTGCTCCAATTGTGATTTTACGGAACAGCCAATTTTTTTGTTGCAAGCTTGACACATTACAACTTTACCGTCGGTTTTGAAGGAGTCGTTGATCTCAGCCCATTACTTTAATTTACTAGTCTGCACGACTCACCTGGTGTCATGATGAAAAAATAAAAAATCTAATGGTAGCTTACTGTTAGACTTTCACTTTCAACCGGTCATGTGAAACTAAAATCACCTAGAGATATTGCAAGATAAGAATGTAAGTCGTTGGACTAGTGTGTTAGAGGGGAGGGAGGTTCCAGACAGAAATTCCTTATCTGTTTGCAAAATTATTTTAAAAAAAAATGTATTAAAAGGTTCATTGTGAAGAGAGAAGGCATGTATTTAGTGGAAAAACACTTGACTACCCGAACTGGATTTTACCCTTTTCAATAGTTCATGGAAATAATCTTTTCAACTAATTTATACAAACCAAATCAAACGATGTTTAAATTTTCAACAAATTTGCAATTAGTATAAAGATATGGTAAAACATCAGAAAGTAGGTAGCTAGATTTAAAATCACTTGAAATATATAAACATGTCACACAATTTAAAAAAATATAAAATGATAATAAAATAAAATTTGATTTTCATTTTATATATTATATTAACCCTAATATGGTGATTCGTTGAGATTAATATTTTCTGAGCAGCTAAATGGCAAGGGACAGAATTTGTATTTACATAGAAATTCTAGCTCTAGTAATGACTTCCAGAGTTTTGTAGCTTTACTCTTTTCCTACAATACAAGTATTAAAAATGTATTTGATGGTAATGGCTACTATATATTTCTATATAAATGTGTTATATTCCTGTGATCTAGTGCAATAAGAGACAAACGCGTTAATCTATTGAGCAACTAAAGCGTGTCTCTCCAAAATTTGTTCAACATTAACGCTTTATAGTAAAAGCTATGTTAAAATGTGTATTTTTTACACGATAGGGGAAAAATTAACTCAAGTCCAAAGCTACAATAAAATCTTTTATGTCGGTCCGAGAAGTGTATAATGTAAAAAAAGAAACTTCTTCCATTGGTAGTTCAGGGAGTGGAGGGTAGATACTCCCTAAAAAAATATCTTTCCTATCAAATGCCCTCCTCATACCTGCTTGGCTCACACAATTTTGAGAGTAGCTCCTGAATATACCATGTACTTTTATCAAATGAGGAATAGCCTACATGAATAGAGGCTACACCTTTATTTGTATCCATTTATCTACACTATAGAATCATTTGTTCCCAAACTTGTTGAGTTGCGTACCCCCCAAACAATTACTGTATTTTGGGGTACCACCAAGATAGTGCTGAATATTTTAATATTTAGCTACATTTTATTGGCGCCAGTAATATAATGACACAACACCATTTGTAGATTAACAGTTTTTATTTATCATTATTTAACATTTATACTTAACTAGATAGCTGTTGCCCGCGGCTTTGCTCGCGTGGAAGTTGATTATATACAAATACGAAAATATACATATGTATTTACAGATTAATTTAAAATATTACGTTACGTTGATGACCATAACTTGACCTCAGATCAAAAATAATGCAAGTCCGATACAAACTTTCACCCCCTTTTTCATCCCTTATTAAATAAAATTTCCAAAATTCCTGAAACACGTATTTATTTGTTTTACGTCAATAACCGAAATACAAAATTTTGTTTATGTAACTTTCAAAATGACGGACTTTCATACATATTATCATCCCCTATTTTGACCCCTTTGGGGTGGAATTTTCTAAAATCCTTTCTTAGTGGGTGCCTACATAACAAAATGAATATACAGTCCGAATTTCATGCTTGTAGCCTTGATAGTTTGCGCTCGGCGATGATGAATCAGTCAGTCAGTCAGTCAGTCAGGACATGTTATTTTATAAGTATAGATCAATACCGATAATAGGGCACACGTATCAAAGAACTATAAAAAATACTCTTATTTACCCCTCCAACAACTGTTTAAATCTATTTTACTTACTAACATATTTATAGTAATTTATGAGACATTATATTTTTACAACTTGAATTTGCTTGTTTTGTTTGGCTTCTCACAACGTACTACCTGGAATAATTGTTCGTAAGGTGACCTGGTGGTCTAGGGGTAAGTTGTCAGACTTCTGTGCTGGCGGCCGGGGTTCAATCCTTGGTCCCGGCACAGATTTATCTGATTACCAAACCCTTCCTTCACCTCTGACAAGACATCTTGTGAATGTGTGGAATGCCAGGCCTCCACCGTGGTTCGGATTCCACGTTAAACTGTAGGTCCTTCATTTCATCTCACAATCACCCTACCATTACACATTAGCGTAAGTGCGTATAACCCGAACGGGTAGTAAGACGCGGTGCTAATAATAATAATTGTTCGTACCACAGGTAGTAAGCATACCACGGTTTGGGAACCACTGCTTTAGATAATTGAGCCGAATACTTAGCGCGTCCTCTTACTAAGCTAATTGTTTAGTTCCCGTTAGGAGAGTAATATTTATCATAATATTTTAATTATTTTATAACCTCGACGTCTGTCCTAAGATTACTCTAGTTTGTGAGTCGTGTGTTTATATAGTCACTTTCCAATGTAGGTATTCAAAAAAGGGCACGATAAATAAGTATTCAACTATAATTTTAAAAAGTGTTTAAGTCATTTGCTAATATAGCCAATTTTCAGCATGTTTAGAAAGTGCATGAATAACTTTCCAATTGATTTAAAAAACATAGCTATAAGCAATAGACATATGAACATATGTTTTCATTAAACGCAGATTTAAAACTGTTTCAATTTACTATAAAAATAAAGCAGCTTTCTAAGTAGTGTATATTAGAAATAGGAACAAAGCTTATTCAATTTATCCTATTTATTCAAACACTTCGTGAACCCAAAACTTCAAGTAGAGGCGACCGACAGGTCTCTGCTTTGTATGTCTTTCAGAATACAGAAAACCAATCGACCAAAAGAATGACACACTTCAGGGTGGGGAAAGTAATAGAATGGTGGGGGTATTACCTCTCCTCAAGCAGGTACTCAGTTCGAGAAGGAAGATAAGACCCAAAATTAAATTTGGCCTTCTGTTCTGCCGCACCTTAAAGACCTTTACAACCGCTTCTCTATTGACTGCACTGTTTGGTTCAGAGCAAAGCGCCCTGGAACGTTGTTGATAGGCAATTGTGCACACAAGTAAGTTTGATATATAGTATCTACATACATAGCAGGGGAGTGTCGTAGAACGCAACAGCCACTGCTGCCGTGACGGATGTGTATAGCCTGGTCATGAAACGATGGAAACAGATGTTATTCTGAGCGTGTGTTTCTGGTTGAATAAATTAAATACCCTATTGGTCTGCCTGATCTTCATGTTTTAGATCAACGTTTCTTACATACGATTTTAATAAATTATACAACACAGTAATAAATAATTGTTATTAAAGTCTATTGTAATAGGCCTAATTATTAACATATTTAAAAATAGGGTGATCAGTAAACTACCTTTAATGTAAAAATGTATATAATAATATTATTATATTAATTTTAACATTATTTATAGTACACTTGACTACCTGATGTAAAGTAAAACTAATTTTACAAAGCAAAAGTTGACCTCTGTAGTCTTGGGGTAAAACGCTTTTCCTTAGAGCCCTATGATCGTAAATTTAATCCCAACTGACGTAGACAATTTTCACTGAGCGATCAAATTCTATAGCACATCTTTCTTCGGAGGGGAAGCAAAGCCATCGGTGCTACGTCAATTGTGATATGTCAAATAACCCCGGGAAGGTATGTGAAAATACCTCTCCCGGGAAAATTGTTAGGTCCTTTAGTTCTCGCTCATAGAAATTCTTGTGTGCTGATATAATCAGTCAATTCAGAAAGTGAACGTTAATAAATGGAGGTAAAAATTACAAAACCACAGGTTTTAATATTTTTATATCATATTCTTTTTTTGTACCAAACTTAATATATTTTCGTACTAAAAGTAATCAAATAAATCTTAAAAAAAACACGTTTAATACATAAATAATTATTTTACAATCAAGAAATCCCCCACCTGTTTCACCAGTAGATAACGAACTTAGAACCTACGGGTCAAAATCAAGCACACCATCAGTGCTTCAAGTGTTGCCCTTTACAGACGAACAGTTATTTGCGTATTTGTTTTGAATATTCACTCAAATGGTTTTTCGCTATCACATTAAAAGTGGATTGCACGTGTCGGTAATGTTTACAAGCCTGTGCTGATTAATTTCACGCGCACACAGTACTAGTAATCCTTCAATTATAAAGCTTAATTCAGTAGTATGTGACTTGGGCCGGTATTGAGATGATAAGGGATGGTAATCATACAACAGTGAAACAAATTAAATGGAAAATTAAATCTTATACAGACAAACTCCTGTAATTAATTAACCTCGGATGTGTAAAAGGAGGATAAAGGGGAAATAAAGGGAGGAGAAATAAGGATAGGATGGGGGAAGGAAGAAAAGAAAGTGGGATGGGGAGAAGAGGATGAAGGAACAGAGGAAAGAGTGGGGGTGGGGATAAGAGGATAGAGGCACAGAGGAAAGAAAAAGGATGAAGGATGAGAGAAAAGTGTGGTAAATGGGGATAGGAGGATGAAGGAAAAGAGTAAATAGTGGGGTATGGGGATAAGAGGATGAAGAAAGGGAGTAAATAGTGGGGGATGGGGATAAAAGGATAAAATAAGGGAGTAAACAGTTGGGGATGTGGATAAGAAGATAGAGGAACATAGGAAAGAGTGGGGGATGTGAATAAGATGATATAGGAACAGAGGAAAGAGTGGGGGATGTGAATAAGATGATATAGGAGCAGAGGAAATAGTGGGGGATGTGAATAAGAAGATAGAGGAACAGAGGAAAGAGTGGGAGATGTGAATAAGATGATATAGGAACAGAGGAAAGAGTGGGGGATTGGGATAAGAGGATAGAGGAACCGAGGAAATAGTAGAGGATGGTAATGAGATTATGTGATGGAGGTAAAATGATGAAGGGAGGGAGTAAATAATGGGTTAGGGAGATAAGAGGATGGAGAAGAGGAGGGAATAATAAGGGATGAGGATAATATTATGAAGGAGAAGAGCAAATAGTGGAGAGTGAGGATAAAAGGATGAAGGGAGAGAGAAAATAGTGTGTAATGGCTATAATATGATGGAGAAGGGAGGAAAGATTAAGGAAGTCTAAAATATGATAGAAGAGAGGGTGTAAAGAGTAAGGGATGGGAATAAGATGATGGAGGAAGGGAGGAAAGAGTGGATTATGGGACCAATATGATGGGAGAATGGAGGAGACAATAAGGTGGGGAAGAGAGTGAGTAAGGAGAGAGAGTGGAAGTAAAGAGTGGGGAAATTGGGGGCTGATTGAAATATAATAAAAAATAGTCATCGACTTAATAAAAATATATTTTTTGTGTGATAGAGCTTATATAATTATAATAACGCTAATATATTCACATATAAAATGATTACAAATGTTTATATACATATTTCATGGCCCTACTCCAACTTTTAAGGCACGTTCCCCACGGGAAAACAACGTAAAATCTAAAGCACACACGAGATATTTCTCATGGGGTAACATAGACAAACTTTTGTTCGTGTTTTATCAGACCTGAATAACTTATGATCTGGGTAAATATACACATTACAATGCATTTTTAAGCGAGTAAATTTAATTCACAGCTTCTGATGAATAGATAGTGAAGTTTATTTTAAAACGAATGGAAGTTATATATCTTCCTGGGTAACGCTAATAGATTGTGGTTAAGTTTGAGTTGGCAGGTGGGTTTGTGCAAAATGGTTGGCGCGTTCCTAATATCGTGGTCTGAGTAGTGAGGAATAATAATAATAATATTGCGCGTCTTGGTTACATCATTCGTAGCCCAGTAGTGGAAAGATTAGACCGTACTAATTTACCGTTGCTCAAGGGACGCCTGATTGTTATAATCTTACATACTTTACATGGAGGCCCTTTCCATGTCCTTATGAGATGAGATGATGGTGGAGATGTGTAACCAGTGGAAACACAACCTATCCTAAACCTGATTACCCAAACTCTTGTAATCCTTGGGGTGGATCCCCTTTCGGTAAAAAATATCTAAGGTACCAGCAGGGAATCGAACCCGGGATCCCTAGACTCGTATCCAGGTGCACTGACTACACCACGGGGCCGGATAATTGTGGGGAATGATTTGTGACTTATCTTAAACCTTCCCCTCTTGTTTCTTATGATTAGTTTGATTAAAAAGTCGGAACCTAAGTGAACGATCAATTAAATAGGAGCCCGCTTAGATGGTCGAATGGTTTAAAACAGGGTTTCCCAAATGGGGTTCCGTGAGGTAACATTAGAGATTTCACGAAAAAAAATATATTTTTTTAATAAAATGTACACATTTAGTGTTTAAAATATTGTAGGTACGTTTGTATCTGGCGGATGAGACGATATTTAGGTCATGTCACTTTTTCTGCACAGCTTGTGTAATAAACTGCTTTTGTAATTGTAATCCAGAACTTGCAGAGAGTCTACTCTGCTGACTGCAGATGTTTATACAGACGGACCGAAACTTCTCTTCGTGCTTTTCTTTATTCGAAGGACAATCTGTTCGTAGCTCAGAGATACCATGTCGACTTTTCTTCGAGCTTTTGGAGCATTATGTTTAATCCCACCTCTCTATCATTGGGCGTGTTCGAGTTCTTCCACGAAAACTGATTTAATCCCCTTTTCGATAAAGGTCACTTAATCACTTAATTTAATGGTCGAATTCCTCCACTTGATGGGTTGGGGAGAGGAGGGGTCTAATTACTTTACTTTGGTGGTGGGGAGGTAGAAAGGAGATGGGTTGAGTTCTTCATGACACCTGAACGAATTGATTATAAATATAGTTGGTTAATTTCTAAATATACTTATGGTTCTTAACTAACCTAACTTAACCTAGCCTTTCATACGTTAACGAATTTCGTTCTTATTTAATTTTGTAATGAAATTGGTTAATTTCTACAAATATTTATGGTTCTTACCCAAACTAACTTAACCTAACCTTTAATGCGTTAACAAATTTCGTTCTTATTTAATTTTGTAATTTACTGTGCGAAGGCCCCCTCCTTGAGGTGTCGTGAAGGAACTCGACCATTGATATCGGACTAATTAACTCCGTGGAGGAACTCGACACCCCCACTGTCATCAACTTCCCCGACAAGTACCGAGGATGTAACCCAGGACCTCTGGATCTGTAGTGAGGGACTATGACCTCTATACTACAAAGGCGGTCTATTATACCATAATTACCATTTAATTAAGAGTAAAACCTTATCGTTGTCCCCCATCCTCCCTGACAAGCACGTATCAGGGTGCATACATTTGTTTATGGGATACGAAAGAGGACAAAAAGTGTATTTGCCTTTTCCCTGGAAATATATAACTTTCAATTAAAAGGTATTTGACCTTGAACCAAGAAAATATCTCAACCGTGGTATACTTATTTTTATCCTAAGGGTAAGGCCAGAATGGGCGAGCACGCGACTAAAAAATAAAATAGAACACATTCTTTGTAATGAGAGGTGGCCAGACTGAGCGAGCACGCGACTAAAAAATAAAATAGAACACATTCTTTGTAATGAGAGGTGGCCAGACTGGGTGAGCACGCGACTAAAAAATAAAATAGAACACATTCTTTGTAACGAGAGGTGGCCAGACTGGGCGAGCACGCGACTAAAGAATAAAGTAGAACACATTCGTTGTAATGAGAGGTGGCCAGACTGGGCGAGCACGCGACTAAAAAATAAAATAGAACACATTCCTTGTAATGAGAGGTGGCCAGACTGGAGCGAGCGAGCGCGTGACCAGAGCATCGTGATCGAGCCGGAACAGTCTAGTTTACAGGCGCTGGGCAATATTATTGTGTGTTGGGTCATTGAATGCTAGGAAAACTTCTCAATTTGACGTGATAATTGCCTTTTTTTAATTATTATTGATAGGTTTAACACACTTGCTACTATTGGCCTTATTTAATTGGTAAAACCCTATATAATATACTGTAGGTCTATAAATGTAAACCCAATATTTTATAATACTTCTAAATTATAATCAAAGTAGGCCTTAACAAAGAATCACCAATAGCGTGGAGAGAGGATGGAAATACCATAACAATAAATCAGTGGTGTTAAACCACCCTCAGTTCACTGAGCCAAGATTCGAACCTTCGCTTCCCCATCAACAACTATCGAGAGTTATTTGCTAATCACGCACGCACTCGCTCGCTCGCCCTAAGGGTACGGCCAGACTGAGCGCGCGAGCGACTAAAATATAAAATAGAACACATTCCTTGTAATGAGAGGTGGCCACACTGGAGCGCGCGCGCTTGAAAAATAGCACTGGTTCTATTTTTCAAGCGCGCGCGCTCGACCCGGTACAGTCTAGTTTACAGGCGCTAGGCAATATTACTGTATGTTGGTTCATTGAGTGCTGGGGAAACTTCTCATTTTGACATGATATTTGACTTTTTTCTATCAGTGATAGGTTTAACACACTTGCTATTAATGTCCCGGTGACCTGGCGGTCTAGGGGTAATGTGTCAGACTTTTGTGCTGGCGGCCGGGGTTCAATCCTCGGTCCCGGCACAGATTTATCTGATTACCAAACCCTTCCTTCACCTCTGGCAAGACATCTTGTGAATGTGGGGAATGCCAGGCCTCCACCGTGGTTCGGATTCCACGTTAAATTGTAGGTCCTTCATTTCATCTCACAATAACCCTACCATTACACATTAGCGTAAGTGCGTACAACCCGAACGGGTAGTAAGACGCGGTGCTAATAATAATCTAACTAGGGTCCGCTAATTACGCGCTCGCACGCTTGTCAGTCTGGCCGAACCCTAAGTCTCTCGTGACATACTAGAGTTCCGACATGGCGCCATGTATGAGTCATATTTCCTCCTTAAATAGATTCTGACCTCATCCCCCGTGGGCCTATTCCTGAATCGACGTGTCGTGCCGCCAAACCGGTGCCAAAGGGAGGCGAACCAAAATTGGAGGCGTAAAATGATTGCAGGATTGCGACATAGGGTTAAAAACAGGGCAGGATTTAATATAATTACGTCACCAGGAAAAACCAGCCCCAAAATAGATTATGACATAATCATGGTCACGACCCTTGACGCTTAAAGTCGGTGTACTGGACGCGTGACGTTGGTGTGGTGTACGAACATGTAAACCGAATCCAGGTCGGGTGTACACAGGTTGGTTTTATCTCGATGGTTTCCCACTCTCTATTTCTCTCTTCATACAAAATGCGGGTACACTTCCTCTAAATCCAACCTTTCTCATCCTTAACGCACTATCAAAGTTAGTTCATATTAGTATAGCCCAAATGAGTAGCGAGTCACGGTGATAAAAAAACTCCCGTAAGAATCAGTATTAATATATTTATCATACTTGTATAAAAACATATTTTATGATTAATAAAACTTAGTGGGACGTTGTACTCCTCAAATAACACAGTTTGAGGAAAAACTAATCTAATGAATACTTGACAATGGTCGGTATTTCTACGCCACAGTTTATACAAGCACGAGGTTCATGCATTCAAGTACCAACAACTTCAACCTTTTGTTAAGTAGGTTCATATTTCCTATCCTTCCCTCACAAGAAGAAAGACCTTGAACAACTTCTAGGCCACTCCACGGTGCAAATAGCCCGTGGGGAATATAAAGCCCTTAACCCCTCAAGAACTACATGAATGACGTCATCGGGGCGTGTTCCCGTATGGAGTCTGCCAAAAATGAAACTCTCAAGAGAATGTTATGTTTGATGTTTTATTAGGAAGGGCTTTGTGTTTCTGGCTTCTCCTTAGGGATTAGAAAAACTAGGCTTTTAGAGCGGAGAACTTGTTTCATGCCTCGATTTCATGGTATGTTCATATACATATGTATATATATGTATATATATATAATACTATAATACTGTATATATATATATATATATATATACAGTATTATAGTATTAGAGAGATTCGATATTCGTAAATATTTCAAAATTATCTCGAATAGTGCTAAAAGAAATTATCTCGAAAACAATAAATACTTTGTCTTTATATAACAATTTTAAGAAATTGGTAAAAGGAATTATCTAGACTTGTGTAGTTGGATGGTAACAAAATCACCAAAAAAAAGGACAAAATTGTATTAATATAATAATAATTTACTAAAAACGTGTTCTCTTTATTGCTTATGACGTAATAGACATGAGAAACAAAAAATAACGTGGCATCAAGCCTTAAACCACTTTTTCTTAATTCTATTTCAAATATTTATCTCTAACTTAAATTTTAGGTCATACTTTTAAAGATTCGAGGATTCAAAAGAATATCTAAGTTTCGGATTTGAGAAATACAGGATTTAACCCATGTCTTATATAGATATAGTCGGCGCATCTTACTATCCGTTAAGGTTACACGCTTATGCCCTAATTATGTTAATGTGTTAAGAACAATGAAAGTTTAATGTAAAGTAATTGTGGCACTTGCATGGAAGGAGAGTGAGGAAAACTACCCTCAGTAAACCCAACCAGGACACGAACCCCAGTATCCCCACCATTGGCACTTGCATGGAAGGAGAGTGAGGAAAACTACCCTCAGTAAACCCAACCAGGACACAAACCCCAGTTTCCCCACCATTGGCACTTGCATGGAAGGAGAGTGAGGAAAACTACCCTCAGTAAACCCAACCAGGACACGAACCCCAGTTTCCCCACCATTGGCACTTGCATGGAAGGAGAGTGAGGAAAACTACCCTCAGTAAACCCGACCAGGACACGAACCCCAGTTTCCCCACCATTGGCAGTTCCAGTCTATTGTAAGAGCTTCGCCTTACACCGTTCGTCCATTGGGTCTCAATTATAATATGTGATATCACCCGCGCCGGTGGCCACGTGGCGGATATAAAGCGTCAGTTTCGTCTATTCTTGTTTGCAGGTGACTTGGAGGTCGGAGTTCAAATGCTGGTTGGATGTGTTGAGGTGGTCTCGTAAATTTAGTTTTCAACTCTTCCTTCACGCAAATTGGCTGTTTATTCCATAATGATATGCGCATTCGTACAGTTGTCATTTTCTATCGTCAGCATAAAGTTTATATATTTAGCACCGCGTCTTACTACCCATTCGGGTTATACGCTTTAAGTACTAATTACGCTAATGGATTAGGAATTGATAAGGTTGAATTAGAGGGAGTGAACCCGCATTTGCGTGGAGGGAGAGTGGAAAACCATTTAGGAAAAACCACCCCCAGTTCACCCGACCTACCGAGATTCGAACCTCGATCTTCCCGTCCTCAGCAGTCGAGCTCAACACGACAAGCGCGTTAGCCAACTACGCCACCGAGGCGGGTGTCAGCATAAAGCCCTCCTGAGTCGAAGGTGGATGAGTTATCTAATAGCTCACGATCTTAATTGATCATTCAAATGTAGCTGAAGATTTCCGCGCGGCCATCACAGACTCTACTTTAAAATACGAGTAAAGAATGGCCCTGGGTACGGTACGACTCTTGGATAGCTCAGTGGATAGAGCAATGGCTTACTAAACTTGAACTCCCGAGTTCACTTTCCGAGTCGAGGTGTCATTCTTCAATTTAAAGAATAGTATTACCCTTGATGTTATGCTATGTGTGGTTAAAGTATTGTTTTCGAAAAATATTTCTTCAACAGCAATTTCAAGCTTTAGCCCCTTCCTACACAAACCAATTTTTAAAAGCGTATAACCCGAACGGGTAGTAAAACGTGGTGCTAAAAAACCCCATTCAACCAGACGGTAGTTTTTTTTTAGCATTGGTGAGCTAAGATAAATCCTAGGCTTAAAATATATGACAAAAGACTCATTTTTCAAAAATATTATATAGCATATTCTCAAAATATGCCTGAATAAGTTGTATAGTCTTCAAAATTTCCTATAATAATCCGTTGTTTATCACGTTTTTTGTGTGTTTTATTTGTTCATATTTTGAACGTGACCAAAACTAATGTTTTACCCATTCTATTTAAAGCTCGGGTAAATATTTATCATTCACATGTTGTAACAATTGTGATGATTTTACGACGTTTCATAGACTTTTTTTTACGTAATCAATACTACATTTATCTTATGAATAACCTCAACTGAAGCTTAGTGATGAAATGAATAGGTCCCAGTTATACCAACTGTAATATGTATACGCTAATTACATCAACAGTTAATTTGTTTTGGTGATATTTCATTAACTAGGCTCATGAGCAATAACGTAGGGTATAGAATTATCTTAGAGATACCCTTTAGGTAAGTCTGTGAAAATGAAACAAAACTTCAGAACTGGGTAAACGTCAGAAAATGTGTTCATCAGATGTATCGACAATTAGAATGTATTGTCAAGGTTTGATTTACTGACTGGAACCAGTAGAGCTTAACATAGATGTGTATTGTGCTAATGACATACATAATCATCATCATCAACAACAACAGTTTCCAGCCACTGGAACAACACCTCTCTTCCTCCACAATGACCTAGTTATCTCCTCTCTCCTCCACACTTCTCTGCACTCCCTCAGCCACCTGTCCCTTGGCCTTCCTCTTAACCTCCTACCCCCACTTCAATATCCAACATCTTCTTTGGTATCTTCTCCATTCTCCAGTCATGAATATACCACCTTATTTATCCTATCCCGCACCGGCTTCTTCTTTACTATTCCTTTCACCCTTCCATTTCTCATCATATCTATTCTTGTCACTTCTATCATCTGACGTGAGAATTATAGTCGTTGCTGGGGTGACAATAACCTCATTTCGTGAGGTACATCAGTGAAAAGTTGAATTTTTGCTCGGACCGTGGGGTCCCCCGAGAGTTGCCACGTTTTGTGTTGACTCCCTTTACTTCTCTCAACCCCCTTCAACCCCTGTTAACCCTTTCAAGACCCCATCCAGTTCTTCGAGGTAATATCCATAACAAAATGAATGGGGTTCATTCGACCGTTCCCCTTTTTCATTCTATATCTATCCTTCGACACTAGCGCTCTGGCGAGGGGTGGTGGACACAACATCAACTACAAGCCCACCATGGTACCTATTGTCCGTGATGAATTTGTGAGGCGAGAACGTCGACTTCTTTAGATCATTATTTGTTAGCTTTCTTTTTTTTATTGATCTTTCCGTCCTTACAATTCGTAACCTACAAATTTAATTTCTATATAACTTTTATTTTCACTTTTTTTTCGTTTTCTTGCTATTTCTTTTGTTATCTTTGGAAACTTTCTTTGAGTTACGTTTTGAATTCTAAAGAAAGTTAAGTTTTTTTTAAATAAAAGTTCAGTCAAAATGTTGATCTTTCTTCATTAATTAAATTAAACCGTGTATTATCCATTTTATCAGAAAAAAATATTGAATCACAATAAACGTTCCTAGAAATAAAATTACTTCCCTCATATTAAATTTGTTTATTTTTAATCCGAACTGCCTTAGTGTTTATATTTTAATGGAAATATCAAATAACCTATTTAATGTTCACTTTCTGGGCTATCTGTATATTGGTTCATACAACTTACAAACTAACTCAATATTTAAAACAGGCACAATACCCAATCTCTAACCGTAAATTCGTTCAAGAAAAATAAGCTTGAAGCGATCCTTTTTGACAATAGTTCCAAGAGTTTTACTAAAACAAAATGCATAAAGAAAATTCAAAATGAAAGCTAATTCTAAAGCCATTAGCGTAATTAGTACATAAGCAAATAGCCTTAACGGGTAGTAAGACACGGTGTTTAAAAGATTTAGGGACAAAATCCCTTTTTACCTTCAGCATGCAGAGTGTTTAGTCAACTTCCTTTTCTAATAGGCATCGTAGGTGACCTGGTGGTCTAGGGGTAAGGTGTCAGACTTCTGTGCTGGCGGCCGGGGTTCAATCCTCGGTCCCGGCACAGATTTATCTGATTACCAAACCCTTCCTTCACCTCTGACAAGATATCTTGTGAATGTGGGGAATGCCAGACCGCCATCGTGATTCGGATTCCACGTTAAACTGTAGGTCCTCCATTTCATCTCACAATCACACTACCATTACACATTAGCGTAAGTGCGTATACCCCGAACGGGTAGTAAGACGCGGTGCTAATAATAATAATAATAATAGGCATCGTAAATCTGGTTTGAATTCGGACTGCCAGCATGTTTTTACATTATGACACGCATTAATATAGGTTTTGTAAACATCTATAATGTTCCTTCCAATGCTCCTAAGATCAAGAATTTCACGTAAGTACCTGGCTCCCCATGCCACTATTTCAGGGCATTCAATCAAAAGTTTTTTTTTGATTGACATTTTTTCCACTCAAAGTCCAAACCTTTGATTGCTTTTCGCAAATACTCAAATACTCTCTGCTGCAATCTATCATATCTTCACTTTTAAGAGATGATATGCAATTTCTTAAGTGTCGGCACAGTTTTTATTGAGCCATACAATTCATGGGCTTTTCTATGAATTGATTCTCTCATGTATTCATTCATCTATAAATATTATTTTCCAACACTCCTTAAGGCCGGTACACACAGAATGCTAAGCTAAGCTGTGCTGTGCTGAGAGCTTGTAAATTTGGTTTCACACTCATTCCTAAGCTAAGCAAAGAAATGGTCCCTCTTTCGTCTCCAGAATTCATGTGTTGTTTCTTTCTGGTCTGCTCCAGTGAAGTTTAGTTATGATGGCGTTCTCCAAAATGTCTTGTTTGAGTTCAGATAATAGTACTGAGGAAGAAAAGATGCTGCTGTTAGCGGCTGTTTTGAAAGATGAAGAAAATTTAGGAGGGGGAGGTTTGACTTGTTCAATTAACGCTTCCATTTTAATATAAACACATTTATTAAATATAAAACCTAAATATAACATTACTTAAATACACGTGAAACAAACTGAAAACAAAACTTCAACATTTCTTTAGTTATTTTCATCAAACCAGCACTGCGTCTGTTCAACACGGAGCCCAAGCTGCGTTATGCGCATGCGCAACGTAAGATGGATCAAGATGGGAGATGGAAAAATTGTCCGGACAGCAATCGGAAAAACATATCGCGGCGTAGCAAGGCATAACTTAGCTTAGCTTTTTTATGTGAATCGGCCTTTACACTTTTCTTTAGAAATAGAAAAGATCATGGTGGGTGTCCTTTAGAAACAAGGAAACATTTACTTTCCCTCAAAATGGTTTTAAACTACTTAAAGACAAGCCTGTGGCTTCACTCGTATATTCAACTACGGTATATTATATTTTAACTTAAACTGTTCTTTCTGGTTTTTGAAGTTATACTTCTTTAGGCGCATTATGAAAAAATGATGAGAGTGAAATTTTAAGATGAGCGCGCATCACTGTAACACAAAAGTAACAGGTTGAAGCTAATCCGCTCATTAAGTCTCGGAAAAAAAAAGCTACCAACAAAATAGAAATAGAACCTCTGTTAGTCGCGCATGTTGGTACGCTCGTCGCCTCTGATCACTGTTTTCATATATATAATATTTATCCACATGTTTCTAGTTTCTACATTCACAACACGTGTTTTAGTTTCATACAAGTGCGAATTATATATGTGCTAATAAATTATATTCAGTAGTGATTTAAATTGAATATTT
>CABFVZ010003358.1:2279-35145 GCA_902151445.1 Timema monikensis | reverse complement strand
TGGGGGGGGGGGGTGAAGAAAATTACATATATGTAATATGATATATTGATTGGTAAACATCGGAGCTGAAGGAAGCGCTGAACATAATAACAGATCAATCTTTAAACAATTGGAATTAAAAAGAAAAGTTACCAAGCAAATTCCACCATGTTCATGCCAGATATTCAAAAAACTTGGCGGCCCCAAGGTCTAACGCGTTAATCTCGTGTTGGATTACATTGCCGAATTACATTGTCAGGGTTAGATCCCGGTCGGGTGCACTGAGGATGTTTTTTTTCTAAATGGTTTCCATCCTCCCTCCACGCAAATGCGTGTGAACTTCCTCTAAATTAAAACCTTCTTAATTATTTGGACCATGAGTGTAATTAGTACATAATTGTATAACCAAAACGGATAGTAAGACGCGGTGATAAAGGAAAAAAAAAAGCTTTTGAGATTACCATGTGTAGAAAAGTAAATCAAACGTATCTTCTGAAGCAATATTTGATTTACTTTCGCCAAAAATAGCTTTATTTTATGATTAAAAAAAACTACAAATATGCAGACCTTGGGTTTAATTTTCTTCCATCCCAAATTGAACTTTTTTCCCAAACGCTAGGAGCCCACTCCTCCCAATTTGTTTGATAATAATACTGAATGAATGACGTGTGTAAAAACCACTAGACACGTATAGCACGGGTCACGGTATCGATTACAAAGCACTTACATATATATATGTATACTGTGTATTCTGGAACAAAGAAAAGTTTAAAAATACAAACATATTGTTTGAATTTAACATTGATAGCACTTTATTATATTATTATTATTATTATTGTTATTTTATAGGTATCGATTAACTATATTAAAAGTGACAGCTACAGATCATATAACATGAGGTATGACGTGCTTTTAACCATAAATAAGTATATAATGTGTTTGGTTTTTTAATCATTTAATAATAGCTTACTGATGAATGTTGTTTTAAAACCTGTAATTTTTTTCCCCCACTTCAATGATCGAATAGTCTAAGAAGGCGTCACTGCTGGTGACATGGAGATCTGGTTTCAAATCCCGCTTGGGTGTACTGAGGGTTGGTTCTTACTTTATATTTTTTCACTCTTTCTTCAAGTAAATATGATACACTTCTTCAAAATGTAACGTTCTCATGCTCTAACAAATTAGTGTAATTAGTAGATTTGCGTTTAACACGAACGGGTATTAAGACGCACTGATTTAAAAAAAAAATACTGTTAAAAAAAAGGTCCTTCCTGTCTAAATTAGATTTTATATAAAGTCATTATATGTTGTGTGAAATAAAAAATACATATAAAAAAAAAGAGTCGCACATCAATAACAAGGCTCTCTTTACCAACCTTTTGATAATATTCCCGTAAATAAGGCCGCATAATACTTACACGCTCAACAAGTCTAGGCAACAAGTTGGCAGTACTGGGCAAGGTGCCAAACAGGCTGCACTGCTGGTTGCGTGATCGCACGGCGCATACACACTATCCATCTCTCTCTCTCTCTCTCACTCACTCAGAGTGATTCACCGACTACCTGTTTTATCACCCTTCTCTGTTCCTTGGTTTGTATTTCTGTCTCTCTCTTGAGCGATACTTTATCCAGCGAGACTCGTAATGAACCTGCTGGAGTTGGTACCACTGGTATTGTAACAGCTCCCTGGGTCCTGAAGGCCGAGGTTCCAACCCTTCCAGTTGCATTGAGCTATTTTTATTTCAAGCGATGTATTTCAGCTAGGTTTGGTTTTTTTACACTTTGTATCACTATCCGTTGGGGATATACGTAATACCTACAAGATAAGTACTCAAATTTGCGTGGAAGGAAAGTGTAAAACTACATAGGTAAACCACCCTCTATTCCCCTGGCCGGGATTAGAACCTTGACCACCCCGTCACCGGCGAACCAGACTAAATGAGCTTAACATCTACTCCACGTGTACACATATTTTGCTTGATAGTTCCAATAGTTGTCTTCAAGTAGTTCCTCTAAAGTCTAAATCATATTTTAAGTAGTTCATCCAGTTCCAATTTTAAGTGGTTTCTTTAATTCCTATTTTAAGTAGTTACTCTAGTTCATATTTTAAAAAAGAGCCTTTAATTTATATTTTTAAGAAGTTCCTCTAGTTCCTAGTTTGAAATAGTTATTCTAGTTCCTAGTTTGAAATAGTTATTCTAGTTAATAGTTTGAAATAGTTCATTTAGTTCCTAGTTTGAACTAGTTACTCTCGTTTATATTTTTAAGTATCCTTCTCTTTACTCTCCCTTAAATCCTCGTGAAAACGTGTGGGAACCGAACTTTAGTCTTTTGAATGTCTCGGGTTCAGTTCTCGCCAAGGGTAAAAACTTATCATTGGTTAAATTAGGCCCTTTCCCTTTCACAGCGATGAATTAACGACTGTAGGGTTAGGTGTTTTGGCTGTTCTAGAATTAAGCTAGTTTGTTCGTGGCTTTTGTTAGAGAAATAAGTTAATTTGTAACACGTGTGTCTGTTATAGAATAAATTTGCAATTCGTATGCTTGTGGTAGCAATAATTTAGTAGATAATCCGTTGTCTACTTTATTTTAAATTAGTTTTTAATTCATGTGTATGTTCTAAAATTAAGTTAGTTTGTAATTACTAATTAGTGTGAGTGTTCTATAATTACAGTAGCCCCATGACTTATTTGGTGCTGACTGACAGCTGACAGCTTTGAAAAGTTACCAGAGCAAATTATGTATCCATACGCCGAATCATATGATCTGCAAAAACATGTGCTTAGCAGCTGTCACTTCTGACAGTCAAAATTTAGGTATATACCTAAATGTTGACTGTCATAAGTCAGCTGTGAGCTGTCATTCAGAACCAAAGAAGACATGGGGCTACCGTAACTTAGTTTGTAATGTGTGTGTGTGTGTGTGTGTATGTTCTAGAATTAATATAGTTGGCAAATAGTTTGCTTGTTCTAGAATTAATATAATAGTTTGAAATTAGTGTGCATGTTTTATTATTAAGTTAGTTTGTAAACTGTGTGTTTATGTTCATTTGGTTCAGAACAATCCCTTTAAAAACCCATTAAATAATATATATTTTTTAAATAGTATATCTGGGATAGGGTGTTGTTACCAAGGCAAGCAAGACTTGGTGATACTGTACTTGTAAACTGTTCCTCCAATTCAGTATCAAACTCACCCTTTATTACCAATAAACATTCATTCGTTTAGTACGTTATTGTATGTGTGGTTTCTGGTTAGTCAGATGAATAGCGAGGTAGAGGAAGCAGTTAACAAGATAGTACAGTGCCGTCAAACATTGATCGCCCTATTAAGGTAATATTTTAACAATCATTATGACTAAGATTGTTTGATCCATAACATATTGGCAGTAAATTTAACATAGGTTGGGGTAGGGGGCTAACTTGTAAATAAAGCAAGTAGAAATGTCTCAGCCCATTCCAGCAACACCGACCAGAGGTAAGGAAGCTGTCGTCCTCTTTACCCGGGTGTCTTTTAAGACAAAATAGATTTATATTCTTGGTTAACTCAGTTAACTTTTATTATTCTACTTTTACAAGTTTATATCTTAACGTTATTTATTAAGACAAAATATATTTATATTCTTGGTTAACTCAGTTAACTTTTATTATTCTACTTCTACAAGTTTATATCTTAACCTTATTTAAGCATCTTATTATCATTACATCATTTTTAATTCCATTTCTAAAATCAGGTTCTTGGTTACATGTGTTTTAATGTGTTTTTTGTTTATATATATGTTGTTACTTGACTCACATTTTTAATGTGTTAATAACCTTTTGATAATGGGAAATATATTATTCTAACTTTTATTAACTTTCATTTGGATCAATTAGTCTAATAAATTATTTTCTATTCCTTTAGTATAATTATGTTATAATAATGTTTTTGCGTTATTCTTATACTATTAACTCTTTTATGAGCTCATATCCATACTAGGACTTTATTACTGTTTAGAAATCATTTTCATCCAGGATTTATTATCACTGTATCTTTTTTGATCATTTATTACAAGTGTTTCTTTCTTTTTGAATTCTATTTTTATCGATTTGATTAATTATTATTCCTTACTATAAACTCATAATGTTTTTCAACAATATTATGTTATGCTAAATGGTGTAGTCTGTTCACTCGCTACGGTCAAAACAAGAAATTTCTTGAATTAGACATTTCAAATATATATTTGCAAAGATCAATTTGGACACATTAATAAAATCAACGAGTAGAGTTAGGTTAAAATACAAAATTGACCCTAATTAATGATATTGTGTACTTCAAAATGAGATAAAATAAAATTATCGTGATATATAAAACGAAGTGTTCATATCTAGTTAAAAAAAGATGTAATTATATTTTAAATTGCTAATACTTCAAAAATTATTTTTCTCTAACATATTAATGAATATTTCATTGTATACACCTCATTTGAATGTCTAGTTAGGGTATATACTTAATACGTTACCATAACAATGGTACGTGAATAGCATAAAATAGCAAGTTCAACCCCTTATAAATCGTAAACTGTAATCATTTGAAATCATTGAATCACTATTTACAGCTCATAATTATTCACTTTGTTAAAAGTGTGCAGTAAATATTTATTGTCGAATTACCTTAACGGCCTATTTTGTCCCTTTAAAACGGGTCCATGTTGATAATTTCCAGAAGTTTCCATGTTATGATCAAGTTCCCCCCTTCTTTGAAGAGGAACTGACAAAGGAAGGCCCGCAAAGAGACGTTGAAGTTTTTGTCGTCTGAGGAAAGATGAAGTTTTGGTCGTCTGAGGAAAGTAATCAAGTTAGGAAATGGTGACGAATCGAACGCGGCTAAGGATTACCCCTTCAGGAAAGGAACATTTTTACAGTTGAAATTCTTCCCGGTGGCTTAGTGGGGAAAGAAGCATAAAATGATCTAATACCAGTGTGAGAAACCTTATAAACTATTCCAATTCCTAGTTCTAAGAAAAAACTACAGCCATACTTGTGACCTGTTCATCTGCACCTATATTATTATTATTATTATTATTATTATTATTATTATTATTATTACTATTCCGAGTATTTATCCATAGAAACTTTTCATTTATCACCCATGGTGTTGAAGACAAGGTGTAGCACCTTAACTTCGCCACCATAAATAAATACATTTAAATGAACGAAGAAAATAAAATTGTTGGAGTAGGATCAATATGACCTACTTTAGAAACGTATGTATTTAACCACTTTCAAACCTACTTGCATATTATTATTATTATTATTATTATTATTTTAGCACCACGTCTTACTACCCGTTCGGGTTATACGCTTTAAGTACTAATTACGTTAATGGATTAGGAATTGGAAAGGTTGAATTAGAGGAAGTGAACCCGCATTTGCGTGGAGGAAGAGTGGAAAACTATTTAGGAAAACCCACCCCCAGTTCACCCGACCGAGATTCGATCTCCCCGTCCTCAGCAGTCGAGCTCAACACGACTAGCGCGTTAGCCAACTACGCCACCGAGGCGGGTACTTGCATAATACGTCAATCCTTTTAAATTCCGGTATTTATCTTCTTGTTTTTTTATCACAACGTTTTACTGCCCGTTTGGTTTGTACGCATATTTCATAATTAAGTTGATATGTTAGGGAGGAGGAAGCATTGAGTCTAGTGGAAGATTTCCCGCATTTGCGTCGAGCGAGAGCGGAAAACCTTTTAAGAAAAAGCCCATCATGGACCAATAGAAAATACTGGTATAAACATAAATGTTACCAGCTCTTAATTATTAGAGGGAGACAGAATGAACCCATTTTCACTTTAACTTAGAAAATAAAAATTATTTCGTATCGAATAAATAAAACTAATGATAAAGAAATTAAATTTTTATAAGTCATGTAAAAATATATCCTAATCATGAATGTATTGTTAAAAAGGTGGAATCTTAATTTTCTTAATAGAAACAAGATTATTGGAGGGGAGGAGGGGTCATGCCACCCCTTGTCACTCCGGCTAACGACACTCGTGGTAGGAAGGAACTTTTATAAAATAAAAACGTATCTTTTTTGTAATCAAAGTTGATAACATTTTATTGTATTAGTAGTGTGGGATTAAGTAGCTAAGCTATTATATTTGTTAATTACGGCTATATTGGGGTGACCTGGTGGTCTAGGGGTAAGATGTTGGACTTCTGTGCTGGGGTCCGGGGCTCAATCCTCGGTCCCGGCACAGATTTATCTGATTACCAAACCCTTCCTTCACCTCTGACAAGACTTGTATTAATCACAACTTGTGAATGTGTGTAATGCCAGGCCTCCACCGTGGTTCGGATTCCACGTTAAACTGTAGGTCCTTCATTTCATCTCACAATCACCCTACCATTATACATTAGCGTAAGTGCGTACAACCCGAACGGGTAGTAAGACGTGGTGCTAATAATAATAATAATTATTATTATTATTATTATTGCTATAGTCGCAGCTTACAGTTGTCATTTTATAAACATTGATAATATGTATCAAAAGTGACAGCTGAATATCACATGACTTGACGTATGAATACATTAAATAGCCATGCTATATCTCGAATGGACAAAATATAGCGATATTTTTTGTAAGATTGACATTCTAGCCCGTTACCGGCATACTAAGCCAAACTAGACTGACACCTTTATCCTCATGTCCACCAATGTGGGTCATAAATGATTTACGCTAAAGTTGGTCTCTATTACAGATTAAGTTAGTGTGTGAGTCACTCAGTGAAAACAAAATTTGATTCAAATGTATGAGTCGGAAGTCTTCAATTAATAATTAATTCAAACAATATGTGTTTGAAATGTGTCCTGTCTGATAATTAAGTATATGAACATAATTGCATCCCCCACGTATGCAGATTACCCCATGATTGTGGTTCCACACTTCAACCCTTGCCCTTTCCCCCTAGCTTCACTCCAGGGCTGACCATGATGACGTATGCGCCCTGCGCAGGGATCTCGGGGTAGTGTTTCTGACACGAACCTAATAAACTGTATCCTACATTCTCGAATTGCATCGCCTCACTTATAGAAACGACCTTATATCCAATTAATTATTTTTTACTTTCTCACTATCTTACAGGTAGAGAAAGTATTGTGATCATCACAAAATCGATCTTGGGATTTTGATGAATTTTGACGTTTCATGACACCACGAATCCGAAAAAAATTGTTTTTGAATATCCATATGTATGTATGTCTATCTGTCTGTCTGTACCTTGGAGAGACTAAACTATTTTACCAATCTGGCTAAAACTTGGTTTTAATAGAGTTTCCCTGAGGGGTTTTTGGTATTGGATATCTAACTCAAAAAATTAAGGATAGCTTACTGAAGGGTGAAAAGAGAAAAATTGATTTAATCAAAATCGGCTCTAACGATTTTGATTAAATTTCATTTCTAAAGATTCATCAATATTACATACAAACGAAATATCTACTCTCAATTTATCGTCAAAATGATTTTAAGGGTTCCGGTCTGATACGTAAATTCTATTTTTTTTCATTATATCTCCGTAATTTTGTGAAATATGAAATTACTTATAATTGCAAATATTTAGGTATATTTATAATAAAAATCTTTTATTGGACATATATTTTTATAAAATCAATCACTTTCAAGCTGAACGCAAATATAGATATGTTTTAATTTTGTTAGCAATAATTGTCAAATATCGCGGCCGTAAAAAATATATAACCCGATATGTTGATGGATGTTGACGGCTTTAACTATTTTGATTAAAATTCGTATTTAGGCGTTGATTAATATTATAAACAAAATTGATATTTTAATTTTCCTATGAAAATTACTTTTAGGTTACTTTACAATAGCGAAAATTTCCTTATATTCGCTACTATTTAAGATACTAAATAACTTATCATTATAAAACTGTAGTACTAATAATAAAAAAAAACCTCTATCTAAAAATGTATCTTTATAATATAAATAGTTTCTGAGATATTGGCAAATATATTAATTCAATTTTGTGAGCTTTCGTTGTACAGAGATACTACCCAAGTTTTAACGCAATAATTCTTTAATTCCATAGAGTAAGCAGATAATCAAGTCCCTCAAAACTTTGAGGTTCTTTTTTCTCTAAACTCTTAGGGGAAATATTTGTAAAGCAATGATATATCTCTGTCATTTTATACTAAATAGTCAATATTTACCTTTTTTATTGGTCTAAGTTTATAAATGAGGAATTTAATAAAAATACTATAACCATAAGATATGTAACCCCTAATAAAATATCGAAAATTTTAACCGAAAGTCAAAATGTCAATACGAAGTATTGATCGGTGTGGACCCAATATCGATCTTTTTTGTGTGT
Source organism: Timema monikensis (assembly GCA_902151445.1). Classification (NCBI taxonomy): domain Eukaryota; kingdom Metazoa; phylum Arthropoda; class Insecta; order Phasmatodea; family Timematidae; genus Timema; species Timema monikensis. The sequence continues at coordinate 26,794 of CABFVZ010003358.1, read as the reverse complement.
CCAAATATAATAGTGAGGACTTTAATTCTTTAAAAAGAGAAAAATCATGAAATATAAATCCGGGAATCTAAAAATATTTAATATAAGTATAACGCAATTTTTGCTCGGGTTTGCAAGTGTATATTATTTAGTTTCACTTATATTACAAGTTTTAAGTAAATATCTAATTTTTTTAATAATGGAGTGAGAAAGTCCGTGTGGTGTTCCATACTGTTTATTTTATTTAACCGTATCTTACTAACTGTTCAGGTTACACGCTTATATAATAGTTTTTATTTTAATTAGTTAGTGATGAGTAAGGAAGAATTTTAGAGGTAATCTACTTGAATATGCGTGGAAGGATAATAGAAAACCATTTGAGAATAACCAACGTTAATAGACCCATCTGGGTTTCGAGCCTCAATCTCCCTCGTCATTAACAGGCCAATCTAACAAGGGAATGACGCCTTAGACCGTTCGGCCACTGAAGTGGGCTCAATTGACCATTGAGATGGATAATTTCATTCAGATAGAATTTACATCTTTTGTAAATTTGGTGTCTATGAAGAACGATTTAGAAATGAAAAAAAAAAAAGCCATTCTTAGAAGTTTGTTAAAATTAATTAGCGTGCACTTTTTGAACTGACTAATTATATCCAGACATGACTTTTAAAATAACTTAAATCTGTAACAAACACAACACTTTTTCCTTTAGGTCATTAATTTACCACGGCGAAAGAGGGAAACTCATATTTCACCAATGATAAATGTTACGGTCATACAGTGGATCGAACCCTTGCCCGTTAGCTCAGCAGGAAGACACTTTACCAACTGAGCTTAAAATGTCAACTTGGTGGTTTGACAGTTAACAGTGAATAGGCCACTATTTCAGGCAACCTTCGTTTAAATCCGGCTGGTAGTTGAAAAATATCTACTATTTTCTAAATAGGTCAACCTGATAGCCAAGCCTGGCGATCGTAGTGTATTAATAAGCGTGGAATGATTGGCTTTTAAGACGTGATCTGATATTAATACTGATTTTTATTTAAAAGTGAACATTAAATACTTTGAACAAAAAATACTGTTGTATCAATATGTAGTAGAGTTCCGATCATCCGAGGCTGCGTACCATTCGAGTTTTGATTTATTTGAGTCTACTTACTATCCGAGTTTCCATACTATCCGAGTTTCCGTCCTATCCAAGCTTTCGTCTTGTTCGAGTTTCCGTAATATCTGAGTTTCCATACTTTCTTAGTGTCTGTCTTATTCTAGTTTTCGTTACTATCCGAAGTTGATTGATTCTGTACTAGCTAAAGTTCCATACTATTCGAAGTTCCAAACTATCAGAGTTTCCTACTATCCAAGTTTCCTACATCCTATGTTACATACTATCCCAGTTTTCATCTTAGTCGAGTTTTTGTAGTTTCCTAGTTTCTGTCTTATTCGACTTTCCATCCTATCTGAGTTTCCGTCTTATCCGAATTTCCATCATCCAAGTTTCCATATTATCAGAGTTTCCACTACTATCCGTGGTTCCATAGTATCCAAGTTTCCATACTATCTTAGGTTCCATTCTATCTGAGGTTACATACTATCCAAGGTTTTGTATTATCCGAATTTTCATCTTATCCGAGTTTTCATCTTATTTTAGTTTCCGTCTTATTCGATTTTTTTGTATTATTTGAGGTTGTAGTGCAATTCATATTTAGTGAAGATTGTCTAGGAAATACTTTATCTACAATGACGTTTCCTACTGTACAGTCATCGTATCGAGTATGGTTACTAGTTTTCAATAAATTCCTTCTGTCTGCTTTTTACTGTGTAGTGATTTTTTTTTCTATGTGTTCTTTAATACACATTTACTCTTCTGTATAGATGAGTATAGCTGGGGAATGTTTTCAAAGTATCGTGTTCTATTGATTAGTCACACAGGGCTATTATTTATTCTGTCGTATTAAAATAATTACTCATAAACATCCTTTAAGCGCCAAAGGCAGTTCCATCCAAGCCAACAACAAATACGTAATTTCAGTTACTGAATAAAAATAAAATATAAACTAATATTAAACCATTTAGGCAAGAAAAAAAATAGTCCATTTTTTACACTATATTACTAGTGTTATTTTATTGGAATTGATAATATCTATTAAAAGGGACCCCTGTATAACACATGGTCAACTCGACGTATGAATATACTGTTCAATGATTTTTGGATATGTAGGTCCTAGTAATCATCCAGGCTAACTGAAACTTTTAATTACACTAATAGAATAGTGATTATGGATGTATACATTCGAATAAATAAACAAGAATTTTCGTGGAATGGAGAGATAAAACATTAGAAGGGGGAGGGGGGTGGCATTTATAAACGGTTAGGTTTATTACCATGTTCTCTCTGTTACCAGCAATCCAATATACTGTGAGGGTTACGCCTTAGACCACGCGATCATTGATGTGGGTTATATGAAAGGTAGTTTTTAGTGACGTTTTGTAACTGTTAAAACATGAATACCTCTATGATAAATAATAAATTTTTCGAGTGTCATTAACTCCAGATGTGTATAAATCTCCAGATAATTATATGTATCAAATGGCAAGAGTTAAAGGACTCTAATTATTCTAGTTTGGAGGGCTGACAATCTCTTTAGCCTTTAATATGTTGCATCACCCCAGGTATTGTTCATATAAATTAAATGCGAGTGGACCATTGAGTAATATAGGGAAAGTTTAACAGAATTTGTTAATAGATATGCATACCTACTTAGAGCTACAGTGACTGGGAATAGTTTTTATAATATTGTCAATGTGTGTTTCCAATAGCAGATGCTTGTCGATATTCAAACCCAGATATGTGATGGAATCAACAAACTCGAGCATTTAATTTCCCATAAATATTTTATTATTCTCAATTTAGTTTGTAAAATACTATTAGTTTAGTTTTTTATGTTAATCGAGAGTTTGTTTGCAAACATCCAGTCTATAAAAGGAAGGATGTCAGCTCTAACATTATTTAGTAAATAATTTAAGTCTTCCTCTTCGTAATATAAACATTTGTCATCTGCAAAAAGTTGTATGTGACCTTTCATTGCAGCTTCCTGTACATCATTTTTGTAAATAAAAAACAAAATGGGTCCAAGAACTGTTCCTTGTGGAACAACACATATTATTTGAATAAACTCGCTAAAGTATTTATCGCCTTTTTAATTTTTGATTATGGCTATTTGATTTCTGGTATTTAAATAATTTTTAAATCATATTAACAATGCTTTATCTAATTGAAAACGCTCCAATTTATTGATAAGTATTTGATGATTCACAGTTTCAAAAGCTTTAGTTAAATCAATAAACAGGCCTAGGCTCAGTTTCTTCTTATCCATTGAGTTTTGAATCTTAATAATTAGATCTGTAAATATTGTTTGCTTATTAGAACCTCACAAAAACGCTTTCAAAAAAGAAATTATTATTGCTTAGGTATTATAATATTCTATTTTTTTACGGCCTTTTCTAATATTTTAGAAAGATTGGACATGAGGCTTATAGGCCTATATTAATTATAATGTTTCTTAGAACCCTTTTTTAAAGATGGGCACAACCAAATATCCTTACATCTGTTCTGGTACTATAACTGTTCTAAATGATAAACTAATAATTCGTTATAGTATAATGGATAGACTTTCTTTTACAGTCTTAATATTTCACTGTTAAATTGTCATTTCCAAAAGAACAGTAACTTGGAAGGGCGTTAGAGTAACCTTTTTAAATTCACCTAATTCCTAATTCCCGTCTACATTTTTGCTGTTCATATTTGGTGCCAATCTAGTATTTGAAATTGTACTCGAATATGATACGAATATTTCAAATATTAAAATTTGAAATTTCGAATCCTAATAATAATAATAATATTTTGCACCGCGTCTTACTACCCGTTCGGGTTATACGCTGAAACCTAATAAGATTCAGATTCGTATTAAAAATGTATAATATCACCCAAGCTTAGTTCTTATTACTTTTACTTTATCTGTCTTTACATTCATGAGTTAGACAAGGGAACATAATATCATCGACACTGTTCAACATAGCACTTAACAAAACCTTACACAAAATATCAAACGGAAACACTGGAGGCAATATAGGAAGAAAAGTTATCATTATAGCTTTTGTAAAGTCTGTTCACTGAAGGAATTGTTTTCTGAAAGGCCCTTTTCTCTAACAGAAATCTATTATATAATGGGATATTGATAGGAAAAAAGACCTTCCAGAGAATAATTCCTAGTGTGAATGAAGTATAGATGATATCGTACTTTGGTAAAATCAAGCAAGATTTGTTGGAAATGGGAGGAGAGGTAATGAATGGAAGAAAGTTGGGGTTACATTGAACGAGAAAAAAAAACTAAATTTGTAATAGTTGAAAGACAGAGAAACCATATAAAGCACATGTAAATAAATAACCGCAGGTTTGAAAAAGTCGATAGTGTCAGCTACCTAAGAGTGAGCATAAACCAACACAATGATCTACAACAGAGGTTCCCAAACATTTTTTCGCTGGCATACCCATTGACAGCCCATTCCCATAAATGTTGCCCTTAATTTTTGGCAAAATGTTTAGTTATTATAGTAGTATTTATTTAGGATCTATTTGTTGCAACTGAAAATAAATGGGCTGATAATGGGTTTTAAAAAAATCCAATAAAAACACAAACATTAAATTTATCATTCATTTATTAATAATTATAAAAAAAAAAATATGTTTGAAATTGAACTAAATTTCTCAAGGTTGAACAGAGAAGAAAGCCTGCACCACCCCTAATCATATTGTTGAGTTAATTAATTAATTTTTGACTGATCTTTCCCACGTTGGGAACCACTAATCTAGATCCTTCACCTCTGACAAGACATCTTGTGAATGTGGGGAATACCAGGTCTCCACCGTGGTTCGGATTCCACGTTAAACTGTAGGTCCTTCATTTCATCTCACAATCACCCTACCATTACACATTAGCGTAAGTGCGTACAACCCGAACGGGTAGTAAGACGCGGTGCTAATAATAATAATAATAATAATAACACTTATCTAGAACACGGTATATTAACAAGAATACAAACAAGTACAAAATGTTTACATGCGCTCCACTCAATGATAAAATCCAAACTATTATCAAACAAAACAAAACCATTACCAGACCAATGGTATCATACAGAAGTGAAAATTGGACAGTAACAAAGAGAACAGAAAAGATACTAATAGGATTTTAAAATACGGTGCTGAGGAGGATATTTGGACCAATAAAAGAAGGAAATGAATGGAGGATTAGAAAGAATAAAGAGTCAGAGAATGGTACACAGAACCTGTCATAACATCTGTAATTAGGAACAAAAGACTAGCGTGGCTTGGTCAGAGGATATAGCCTGAAAAAGGATGTAAGGGAAGGAATACCTGAAGGTAAAAGACCACTGGGCAGACCAAGAAACAGAAGGAGAGATGATATAAGGAAGAACCTGAATAACTTAGGTGTGGAAGAGTCAAGGACAAGTTACAGTCAGGGGGTGGGGGGTGGAAGAGGGTTGTGCATGAGGAAAGGACCGGCTATGGTTTGAATGGCCGCAGAACTAAGTAAGTAAATAAGTGTTTGCATTCAAAACCAATGATAACTTCTTGTTGAGACATTAAGAGATTTGATTATACCGTTTTAATTAGTAGTTTAACTTACAAACGAACTTAAATCGAGACTTAATTTCATCAGCACTATCCAAGGCAAAAGAAAAATTGAAGAATACAGGGGAAAAGGGGGAAAGTTCAATGTTATATAAATTGAATTAGTGCTTCCATCTGTTAGACAAACATGAGATCTTTCTAACGCACTTGAGATTATGGTTAAAAAAAAGGTCTCTGTCATTTTAAATTAATTTAATAACATATTTACTGGTGTCCGAATGGGATTTGAAATATAAAATGTGTGTAATGTGACTTCACACCTATTTCCCTTGTACCTTTCGAATGTTGAAAAGTTTTAATAAAAATAATCTAATCTAAGGCTCTAAAGTACACTTTATAAACAACGTTACCATCTACCCAGCACTCATTTTACAACCAACTTTACCTGATACAGTAATTATCAGGACCTAATATCACTAGCATCAAAACGTTCAATATTAGGGCACTGGAACACACACACACGACTATTAAATTATTTTATACCTCGTCCAGGACAGAGCCCAGGACCTCTTGTTACATGCGTACAACCTCCCTAAACACTGTGGTACTAACGTTGCTCGTGAATGATGCAAGACGTATTCACCGGCTCGTTTGTGGCGGACTTTGTGTGACCGTGTGGCACGGGTTGTATTGATCGTCTCTGGGACATGGTTAGTTCACATCACACACGTACCCTTGCCGTGGTCGAGAGCGGTTGAACGGTGAGGTTTACTTCAACACCTCTAGAGAGGGCTCGTGACCTCTGATTCATCTGGAGAGTTAGGCAGGGTTGGGGGATGGGGGGTGGGAGGGGGGAGTAGTTGAGAGGGAGTTCACTGGAGCCCCAAATATGTAAGGATGATGACAAAATAATGTTAGATACATTTACTGGGTCGTCAGGAACACATGGACCCGTCGGTAAGCGAATGATTGGGGAGTTGTCACATCACCACCGCCTGGATGAGTGGTTAGAGGGGCCTGGCTGAGTATCTGAGTGGTTAGGGAGGTCTGGCTGAATATCTGAATAGTTAGGGAGACCTGGCTGAATATCTGAGTGGTTAGGGAGACCTGACTGAATATCTGAGTGGTTAGGGAGACCTGACTGAATATCTGAGTGGTTAGGGGGACCTGGCTGAATATCTGAGTGGTTAGGGAGGTCTGGCTAAATATTTGAGTGGTTAGGGAGACCTGGCTGAATATCTGAGTGGTTAGGGAGACCTGGCTGAATATCTGAGTGATTAGGGAGACCTGGATGAATATCTGAGTGGTTAGGGAGACCTGGCTGAGTATCTGAGTGGTTAGGGAGACGTGGCTGAGTATCTGAGTGGTTAAGGGTACCTGGCTGAATATCTGAGTGGTTAGGGAGGTCTGGATAAGTATCTGAGTAGTTAGGGAGGTCTGGCTGAATATTTGAGTGGTTAGGGAGGTCTGGCTGAATATCTGAGTAGTTAGGGAGAACTGGCTGAATAGCTGAGTGGTTAGGGAGACCTGACTGAATATCTGAGTGGTTAGGGAGGTCTAGTTAAGTACCTGAGTGGTTAGGGAGACCTGGCTGATTGCCGAGTGATTAAAGAGGCTGACTCCAAAATTCAAAATATCTTGGTTACTTCTTCTTTTTTTAATATAATAAAGATGAAGGTTCTATAAGTTCTATAAATAAAAGATTTATCCAGTTCAAACCTAGAGTTTAGTTTTCATCTCCTGGTGATATCAACAGTTGTTTAATATCTTTCATGAACATAGTGGCATTAGATGAGAAACCTTTTTAAATATAGAGAAAAAGTTGCCATTAAATTCAAGGATACTCTCGACAGATATTCAACAACTGTTGATATCATCCTGTGAAGCAAACTTTACTCTATATTTGCACTGGAAAAATATTGGATTTATTTTGTCTATAAAAAAGTGATGTTATAAAAATCTGCTCTATTACCAGCCTTAACTCCTGTCCCGATACTCTGACCGTAATATTAGTAGAGGATCATTTCATGTGTGTTGATCGGATAATATCAATAAATGTGACCTGCATCGGTGGCTGCATTGTCTAAGGCAGGGCTGTCCAAAGCGCTAGTTTCATGTTAGCTTTACCGCTGAGGACGAACAAGCATGCTTTTTNTTTTTTTTTTTTTTTTTTTTTTTTTTAAAAAAGCATAGCTTCTTACTACCCGATTGGTTGATAAGCTTTGTAAGCATGCTAATGAGCTTAATGTAATACAGCTAAGATTAAAGATTAAATTGATAATATAAATAACCATCCGAAATCTACTAAAGCCTTCTAGCATTATAATTGGCCTCCCTTCACACTAAACTTTTTTTAATAAGTTAGATGAAATTATTTTCAAGGCATTTATCCCATTTCTCTGGTTTAGTTGACGTCTCTCTTTTTTTTAAGTAGTATTGTCTGGTGTTTAATGACACCTCTTAGACCTCCCCCTAATCTCAACCTTTCCCCAATTCTTTCCGTCTTTTACTCATTTAGCTTGGTGTAATTAAGCTCCAACAATCAGCACTAAATACCCTCTTCCTCCATTTAAATACTTCTCAATTTACTTCTATTTACAGTTTTATTCTTTCATTCGAAAAGGTCAATCTTGATGGAAATTACTTGTTGAGAGTTTCTCTGGGCGCTGCCTCCAAAACTGGATGTAATATTAAATAGACATTGTATGTATATAATAAAATATAATGCAGACATAAAGTATATACTTAAATACTGCTATCCTGTTTGGTTTCTAGAAGAAAAGTGTAACTGTTAATTATAATTATTTTATAAGGTCTTATTAATTTGTGATTGTTTCTTCTAATTCTTTTATAAAAATTTATTAATTGTGTGACTATTTGTTCTAAGTCTTTTATAAAGTTTAATTAACTGTGTGAACGTTCTAAATCTTCAGTAAATTTTAGTTAATTAATTAATTTAGTTAACTTTTCTGTCTTTTATAAAGTTTTATTAATTGTGTGAGTATTCTAAATCTTTTATAAAGTTTTATTAATTGTGTGACTGTTTCTTCTAATTATTTTACTAAGGTTTACTAATTGTGTGATTGTTTATTCTAATTATTTTATAAAGTTATATTAATTGTGTGATTGTTTCTTCTAATTCTTTTATAAAGGTTTATTAATTATATGATTGTTTCTTCTAAATATTTTATAAAGGTTTATCAATTGTTTTACTACTTGTTCTAAGTCTTTTATAAAGTTTTATTAATTGTGTGACTGTTTCTTCTAATTTTTTTAATAGAGATTTATTAATTGTGTGAATGTATATTATTGTTATTTTCTAAAGGTTTTTTAAACCGTATTTCCTAGAGGTTTGTTAATTATGTGATTGAATATTGTATTTCTTTTCTAGAGGTTTCTTAATTGTGAGACTGTTCCATCTATTTATTCTCTAGAGGCTTATTAATTTTGCGTCCATTTCATTTAATTATTTTCTAAAGGTTTATTAACGGCTCCTCTTGTTTGTTTTCTAGAGGTTCGAATGGCCGGTAGCGCGTCCCGTGGAGAGTCACGAAGTTCTCCAAATCCAACTTCTCATCTACAACAAGTACTTCAGCAACAAGGTTCTGGGGACGTACGGTCTGGTACTTCAGCAGGTGGTACAGGACGGGAGATTGCAGCTGGAGGACTCATTGCTGGACCTCAATAACAAGCCTCTCAAGGTCAGGACCTCAGCCACACTCCTGATCGTGATAAACACATGCAATAAGGTGCAAGTCTCGAGTCTAATGGGGGAACAACTCTCAAATGCTCATATTGAATTTCTATCTATCCTCCATATTGTGGGCAAGATCATTAAGGTGGTATTTCATTCAAGAGTTGACTAGCCCATTTATGAGAAACTTTGTCGGTTCGAATCCCAGTGGAGCGTAGTTAGTTATTTACTTTTAGTGTGATCCCATGTGGCAATGACCCTTTCAATCTGAGCTATACCATTCGAATGAAGAATTCAAATATAGTAAATTTTAGTTTAGACTTTTCAAGCCTTTTAAAATAATATTTTATCAAACTAATTTCAATTTTTTTGGAAAAATCTTAAAAAAAACAACTAGTAATATCAGGCCAAATTATTTTTTCTCTATGCACTGCGTCTTACCACGCACTCGTCCTGAATATCTTCACATTTACAATGATGAGGTAAGGAGAGGAGTAGAATTATTTAGAATAAGTGCATCCACACTAGCGTGTAGATAGGATGAGAAAGCCTCGCCCCCTTACCCCACCAACCCTTGTTCTCCGGCTGAGATTCGAATATAGACCTCTCCCATCACCGACAATCGAGTATATTGTGAGTCTGATGCCTTAGACTTTGTAGCTAACTAAAATTATACATTTAGGATACAATATTAATATATTTAATGTATTTTTAACAATATTGTTATATAAGATTATATTGTACTGCATCTACTGTATTTTACACAGTTTTATTATATTTATTTGAACTATTTTGTATTTTATATAATACTTATAGACTATATTTAAAAATACCTTCTCTATAGTTTTTTATAGCGAAATATAAAATACGATGAAACTAAATCTTAAAGGTCAACTGCACAATGCGAAACAACTACCGTGTTTTGTCAAGGATAACGAAATTAGATACAATTAAGGGAAACTACTCACTCTAGAATTAAATATGAGAACTACATTACTATCCTAGTGCCTCTTTTTATAATAAAGTATGATATGCAGAGCATTATAAGACATTATGAATGTAACTAGTTTAGTTGCAACATCTAAATAATGCATTTAGATTGCCTCCGCATAGAACATCAATAATTAATATTTAAAATATTAATTATTTCTTAGGTAGATCTACTATTCATGGAAATTAATATAGATTAAATAGATATGAAATACAGTCATTTTAATACTTTTTAATATACATATATTCCCTAACAACCAAATAAACAAAATAATGTTAATCAACATAAATAGATTCAGAATTAAAAACATGGAGCATATTTTTAAGAATTCCAAACCTTATAGAAAAAGGAATTACTTTGTTAAAAGTTTACCATACAATCTTATAATAAAATATATATATGTTTATAAAATGCATTAAACACAGTTTTATAAACATGGGTCTGTAAAAAAGTAAAACAATAAAAAGATAATTAACTTTTAGCGAAAAATAAAATTACACAAAGTGTGAATCCAACTTCAGAGAAAATAATATATGACATTAAAATTAATTAGTTTATCCTGGTTTGAAGGAGATGATTATAAAGTCTAATCTCCATGGAAGTGAAATTAATACACTTATATCATCTATATATAATTTTAGATACTTTAATTCCTCTAATTAATTTTATAATTAAATACTTTTAAGAGATAACTCTAAAGAACTAGTCTTAGATGGTTAATTCGCTGATAACTGTGATAGTTATTGTAGTAGATAAAATGTAGAGAAAATATGTAATCCGATTTAAAAAACTTATTGAAATGAACAGTAACAATATCGCTACTAGCTAAAAACTTTTTCAAACATTTTCTAGGAAAGTAAAAATGAGAAAAGATTTCTTCTTTATGTATTATGTATGTATCTTGGAGAAATTGTAGACATAGAGTTCTAAGTACCTTAATCCTGCCTAGGGCTAAGGACAGTTTGAAAGCCAAATTTGTCAATAGATTCCAGAAACCCCAGGAAGCATTTGGTAACTTCATTATGTCAATCTCAGAAGCCGCCAAAGTTATTGAAATGGTCTTGACAATACTTGAGAATGTATCACCTTTAACGAGACGACATTTTGTGTTCGTCTCACAGCCATCTTCAATGGCAGTGTTATATTGTTTAGCTTTTCAAATTGAAAGTTCTATTTTAGTCGAATAGGAATATTTAATTTCCAACCCTCCACCCACTATGGATAATAAGCTTAATATTACTAGCTCAACTAAATCTAAAACATAGTTATAATAAACCCTCCCAAACCTCATGTGTTTCACAATCAAAATTTAAGTAATTTAAATAATAGGAAATATGTGTCATGAATTAAATGCTTTAATTGTGGACAAATGGGTCACTACAAAAGTCACTGTAGATCAAAATACTTGTAAGGTACCGACAAAGACATGGCTTAGTCGGGCAACTCAAAACCATACCATGCCTTCGATGACATATGTGCCTTGGATACAATTATTAAAATCCATATCAATACTGTTTATTGTGTAGCTCTTGTTGATACTGGAGCAAGTTGTTCTTTTATAAATTCTAACTTTAGTCCAAATTTACCCAACTTACTTCCTTTGGAGATAAAATATTTTAAACTTAGACATTTTGCCATTGACAGTGAAACAACACTTCAAATAGATAAAAGTATTTATTGTACTATTAAAATTAAAGGACTTACCTGGAAACATAGTTTATTTATTGTTGATAATTTACCGTATGATGTAATACTAGGTATCGATTTCCTATCAAAAACGAATAGTCAAATCGATTTAAAGAGTAATAATATTTATTTTAAAACTAACCCTTCAATTAAAGTTAAATTTGAGGAAGTGGAAAACAAACAAGAAAACATGTTGATGAGTGATCCACACATTGAACTTAGTGCTTCTCTAAATAGTTTCTCTGATACTATATCCCCTAAGTGGGATAAATGTAATGAATTCCCTTATCAAATTTCTTTGTCTAATTATCAACCTGTCAGACCTTCTCCTTATTCTTGTTCACCAGCTAAGTTAAAAGCATTTAGATAACTTGTCCAGGAACTACTTGATAAGGATATTATTAGACCTTCCCGGTCTGCATACGTTAGCCCTGCATTTATAATACCCTAAAAAGATGGCGGACATAGACTAATAGTCGATTACAGGAAAACGAATAAACAGATTGTCTTTAACCATTACCCTATGCCCACAGTTGAGAGTGCCTTTCAACATTTAGGGGGAGGGGGGGAGGTTAAGGTCTATAGTTTAATAGACCTGAATGCTAGTTTTCTTCATTGTGCTCTTACTGATAAGTCTAAGCAATATACCGCTTTTGTTACCCCTTGGGGCTGTTATGAGTGTAGAGTTCCCCTTGGGATTAGTTGTGGAAGAGTGGCATTAAGTCGAGTCTTGGACCATATATTGGCAGATTTTTTTAAATTCAAGTTTGGGTTTAATCATTTGGAAGACATATGTATTTATAGTCAATCCCTGGAAGAGCATCATGAACATGTTATATTAGTTTTGCAGTGCCTAAGAAAGGCAGGTCTTGCTGTAAACCCGGATAAAGTGACGTGGGACACTGATCGCATTAAATAGTTGGGTTATGTGATTTCTAAGAGTAATATCCTTGTAGACTCGGAACGGATTAGTCATATAGTTAATTTCCCGGCCCTCAAGAACTTGAAACGGGTTCGACGCTTTGTGGGAATGTGTGCTTATTATTCCAGGTTTATTCCTTCCTTTTCGGATTTAGCAGCCCCATTAAATCAGTTAAAATAGAAGGGGGTACTTATTCGTTTGAGGAGAATACAAAAAAACTGCTTTTTCTAAACTTAAACTAAATCCAGTGTCCCCTAAGACGCTGGAGCAGAGTTTCCTCCTTCGAGGATATCCAATGATGAACTACAAACTACAATACCGTGAACCTAGGGATCGCCCATTATATATTCTTTTTCTGACTAGCAAATTGGGCATGTAAATAAGAAAAAAGGAAAGGCAAAGGGGTGGGGGGGAGCAGTGGAGATAGAAGGTTCCAAGGAAGTCCACTAGGAGAGTAGTGTTCGTAGCTCGCGGCATCGGACCAGCGATAGTAGGGATGTTCGATTCATGGGCTTTGAATTGATTCTCTGAATCGATCTAGATCAAGAGGTGCAGTATCGATCCAGGCAAAAGATCGAGTCCATTGAATCGATCTTCCAAAGATCGATCTAACGATTCATGTTATTATTATTATTATTATTATTATTATTATTATTATTATTATTATTATTATTAGCACCGCGTCTTACTACCCATTCGGGTTATACGCACTTACGCTAATGTGTAATGGTAGGGTGATTGTGATATGAAATGGAGGACCTACAGCTTAACGTGGAATCCGAACCATGGTGGAGGCCTGGCATTCCCCACATTCACAAGATGTCTTGTTTCATGTAAATAAAGTTTGATTTATTTGAATATACTATCCAAAAGTGGCTCACCTAGAAATTTACACAGAAGCAAAAATGTCTTGGGGGAAGGGATGGGTCGTAAAAATGTATCGAGGTGGGGGGAGGGGAGGTAGCAAAGATGTATGATGACTTATTAAATGCCTCTGGAAGATATTTAAATCATTTTTGTGTTAACCACAGAGGGCAGGGATTTAAATAATGTGTGTGGCCTTACATTCAATGTACACCTTGTTTCTGTTATTTTTTCCAATTTGTAAATTGAGGTGCACTTGTGTGTAGTGGTAAGCTTACTCTAGAATTGTATTCACAATTAGGAGCACTTTAAATGTTTTACTCAAAGAGAAGAATCATTGGGTAACAATATTTATGTGAGGGGAAAGAGGTAGTTAGTAAAATTATGTATTAAAATTTTTGCCCTCCAACTCTAAAAGCAAATTGGGGATCCAGAAGATTCTTAAGAAAATCAGGCTATATATTGGAGACAAAGCAAAACCTTAACCACTAGACCTCAGAGAGGAGCGCACTTTATTCTTGCCTTAGTCACAGCGAATCAATCTTTCAGAAACTGTGAATTCAGTACACCTTATTTGTTTGAATTAATTGTTCGAGAACCAGTGATTTAACTAAACTAAATACACTTGTTGGCATCCGTCTTGAGGCACCCTCACACCTTTTTGTGGGAGGGTGTGTCTCAAAACTTGGAAGTCACTAGCTTAGTGGAAGTATAGATGGTAGATGTAATCATTCTATAACTACTAAAACTTGAATTTTTCCTAGTACTAATAGTCAAGAAAAACATTTCCTAAAACCAACTAAATTAAATTACCCTGAATCAATTCGAAGTTTTGATTTCTTTCGATCTTTCAATTCGATCTTTTTGAAATCGTTAGAAAACGAATCGATACGTGAATCAGATTGAGGCCTTTGAATTGATCCAATAAATCGATTAATCGAGGGCAAAGAATCGATTTTTGAAAAGATCGATCCAAGATCGAACATCCCTAAGCGATAGTCAGGTATTTCTTCAATGTTGAGTTCAAGGGTTTAGATGTCCGTTGTAACGGTCACGCCTTCTACTCCACCATATTTGCAGAACAGTTGGTGAAAGCATGGTAATCGAATCCGGGAACATCCACGTAATGTGAGTAGAACACAAATGATATTATTTCAGAACATATCAGTTTTAATTCTCTTATTCGAATTACTTTATCTTATTTTAGCATTTGATGCAGATTACAGTTTGTAGATGTAATTTGAATTAAGTGACATGCTACATTATAAACAAACTGAAATATATTTAATATAAGTAATCCTAGAAGTTAAATACAGATTATACCTGTACACTTCGTTTACTCTAAATATAATTTTATTGACCAAACTATGGAGACGTGATAAATGGTAACTGTTTTTGTAGTTTGTATATAAAAGTATTTTTTGTCTAAAATTAATCAAATATTTCTTAAGTAGATACGTAGAGTTTCATTTTCTTCACATGCTTATATCAACATTTGTTGAATATTTTCCATGAGCATAGTGGCATTAAATGAGAAACTTTTTAAATCACGAGAAAAAGTTGTCATTAAATTCCAGGACACCCTTGAAAGATGTTCAAGAAATGTTGATGTCATGATGTCACCATGTGAAGAAACCTGAAGTCTATGTTTCTATTGGAGCAATATTTGATTTATTTTAGCTAAAAAATGTTTCCATAAAAACTGCATAAACACTGGCTTTTTCCAACATTTCCTTCCATCTCACCTTAATATATTTCTAGATAACTGGTTAGGCCTACGTGTTTTATATTATCATATAAATCATAATTATGATAATAATCAGTAACAAACTTTGTAATAAGTCAATATTTAAATTTTCAACTATTTTATTGCTAAGTGTTTTTTTTTCTGTAAATATTAAATGTTTATCTTTCTTTTTTATTGTGAAACTATCAATAGGTTTGTGACAGATAAAAAGCTATAAACATTTGTTAATAGGCCTAGCTCTTTCCCATATGGATTTATATTATTAATTTAAGGATCAAGTGGAACCAAGACAAACCACAAAAAGTAGTCTCATAAGATCCTTATTTTGAAACAACGTGAACGCACAAAACACTTCTAAACATGAACATATAGGAACTTAAGAATATTCTTCTCAATTAATTTAGTTTTACTACGCTAGTTTTTTGACGAACGTGTGGATTCACACGTTCGTCAAAAAACTAGCACAGAACAGAAACGTGGCCACGTGACGAGCTCTAAGCTAATCAAAAGATTTTCGCAGTATCGCCGCCAGCGGTTCCGCTTAAGTTCAACTCATTTCTACTTCGTCCTCTCTGTCTGATATATTCGACACAGGAGAACCAATAAAATCTTAGAACCAACCATATAAAAAATAGTGCGCATGTGTCAACGCATGCGCTCTACAGCCAAAAGTTAGTAAACACAATCATTTGCCTTTGTGAGGAGAAGTTAAATAGCCCATTTACGTAAAGCGTAATTATCGGTGTATTAGAATTTACCACGACACAAAAATATGATTTGAAAACATCCATCGGGAGATTAATTTAAAATATATGTTTATCCACTAGAAAATAAAATATGTTGATAGGCATCTGTTTTAAGTTAGCGTTGCAATGGATCATGGGTCAACATACAGAGTGAGTTGATGCTCCACTGAGGCAGATTCTGCTTCCTATTTTCAATGATCGTGTGAATCAATCTTTAGTGTGCAAAGTTTCAGTTAGGTCATCTAAGGGCTTCTGGAGGGTGTGGAAAGACACACACACTAGGAAATTATCTAGATTGTGGTTTCACTGTTGAACAATTTAAAGGTACAGCGGGGTAAGGGGGAAGACAAATTTTTAACTCAAATTAAATCAGTGTTGCCATATTTTAAACAATCGATATACCTTTCTAATTCACTTTATATTATGGTTTAAATAAGTCTCTGTCATATTTAAATTAATTCTGTAGAAATGTAAAAGTTGTTGTCTTGTAAAATGAGTGTATTATTAATTCCCCTCCGTTCCCCCCCGTTCCCTCGTACCCTTCATTTTTATATGATAGGCCTCTAGGTGATTTTTTTAGATTAAAACAGAAAATTAAAATTGGTAAGTTAGTAGGACTCTAGAAGTTTTTGCCGAAATAAATTGTCATTTTCTGAAATTGCTGCTTCTCCTATGAATATTTTTAAAATTTAAATTTTTGAAAAAATTGTTAGTATAACTCCGGAATGATTGATGAAATAAATTGCTTCATATTTTAAATACATATTTTTAAAAATCTTTTCTAGTATATTTAGACTTTCCCATACTCTATAGAGTGCAGGCTATATACTAATTAAACTCTACACATGTATTTTAAAGTATGAAAGCTTAAAAAATTCAAGCTCATCAATATTATTTTATCAACATAAAATCCTCGTTGAAAAGTCTTCACATATAATAGTAAGCTATTGCAGGATTCAGAGTTATTCGGTTTTATTCTCATCTACAATAAAAAAATTATAACACGTAAATATACAAAGATGCACATTCCTTGGCAAGTAGGGGCTGAATTAAAAAGCATGTTTCCAGAAGTTTCCGCTCAAACTCGGAAGTTTCAGAAAGTTCCCACTAGCTTGTCGGTTCTACTATCGTACAATGCTTTTTTTAAAAAAAAAAAAAAAAAACATTTTTCGTAAAGAATGCAACTGTTTCTTTGCGACCAGATAAAAAGGAATCCGACGTAGTGTTTTCTTCTTTACTTTATGGTAGACTTGAGGGGTTTGGGGGGTGTGGTGGGGGGTAGTATGAGGGATGAATTCAAAGACTGCGTCATCTCAGAGCTCCAAAAGTTGTGCAACAAACTTTGTTCCTACTCACAACAGTTTATGTCACTCTTTTAACACTCGTTTTGTTCTAAGAAAATATCCTCGTTAGCGCAAACTTTCAATTTTGTAATTATTTCAGCTTTTGTGTTTCATCAACCACCACCCCAAACCCCTCATTCTTCTTTAATCAACTATGATTCTGTAAAATTATGTTATCCAGCATTCTATCTTAGTATATAACATCTTAACATCTGCCTACTTATATAAGACCCCCTGGTTCGATTCCCACTGAGGAATGACGTTTTAATTTCAGGTAATTTGTTTTTATCCTCTCTCTTTGAGCTAAATGAACACCCTGGAGTTTGGTTGTGTTTGTTATAGACTTAGAATGAATTAATATCAGCCGCCTATAATTATGCAGCCATGACCATATTTCAATGTATTTTAATAAACTGGGTTGGTTAAGAATAAATTAAAGGCGAAGGCTACACTTATTAGTTTTTCTTCACATAATATTACCAAAATCTCAGCCTCAATACCTCTCCTCACGGTTCTTAATTCTACTTCAAGATGATCTAGAAACATGAAATTTGGCAAACTTATAGCTTTTAGCCAGTAAACGACGGGAAAATTCTAAAAAGTTAAAAAAATTCATTTTTAACCCCCGAAAAAAAAATTTTGGAGCTACCTTAAAGTCAGTGCGGACCTTTCTTTGTAGGTCTCTTGTGGCTAAATGGCAAGACCTATCAAAAAACGGCTCTGAAATTACATTAGTTTACATCCACTCGCAAAAAAAAAACTCACTGGGGGTTTGAGGGCGTAGCCCCCAACGAGCAAAGAGAGAAACAATATATAGATACTCGTCCTTTTACTATCTTGGAATCTCAGGCTTTCACGAAACTACTTGAGTTGTGAATGAGTATGAATGAACGCGAAAGTTTTTTCCTCTTTATTTGAATTTTCCTTTCACTCGCTTCGGTGGCCACATGGTCTACTCTAGCACTATACTATAATGCTGATGACTGGGAGATCGAGGTTCAAATTTCGGTCGGTTGTACTGAGTGGGTTTTTTCCAAAATGGTTTTCCACTCTCCCTCCACGTAAATGCAGGTATACTTTCTCTAAATATAACCTTGCTAATCCTTAAAATCATTAGCATAATTAGTACATAAGCGTATATTATTTACTTAGCAACACTTCTTACTACCTGTTCGGTTTATACGCTTAAGTATTGATTACGCTAGTGGGTTAAGAATTGGGAAGGTTGAATATAGAGGAAGTGAACCGACATTTGAATGGAAGGAGAGTGTAAAACCATTCTAACCTCAATATCCTCATCCTCAGCAGTCTAGCTCAATATGAAACTAGCGCGTTAGCTAACTACGCCACTGAGATGGGTCTAAAAGCGTATAGCTCAAACAGGTAGTAAGACGCGGTGCTAAAAAATCCTTTCAATTTTATATTTTATAATTATTATTAAAATGTGTTTGTATTCCAATAAATGTAACATTATGTGTTGTAGTTAGTGGCGAAGCGTTATTATAATTTTTGGGTTAGCTGAGACATAAACACTCCTAAAAGGGCTCACTTAATTATGTCGAAAATTCGATTTTTATGAATTTATATATTGCAGTACTTGCAGACTATTACAACTAATAATAACAATAACAAAAAAAAATTATATTCCTTCTGTGAAACATCTAACTTTGGTCTTGCTATTTTTCCTTTTAAATGCGCTTTTCGTTCAAAATACAAAGCCTCAGTAGAATAATTTAACAAAAAGTCAACTGAACCGAAAGAGTCATCGTTGATGTCTACAACGTCTCCCTTTTTTTTCTCCAACAGTACATACACTGAGTCCTAGTACATTAGTGATAGTCTGATATATATTAAAATACAAAATTTAAAACAACTCAATAAAATAATAAAATGTATGTAACAATCACAAAACTAAACAAATCTACACTTAAATAAACTTGTGAAATACACTATATTATATGCTAAGAATGTAACACTCACAGTCGGGGATAGCCGGCTTACTGGTCGCCTTCAGTGACTGTGGGGAAGAGTTGCGCGCGCATTACCCTCCATAACTCCTCGCAGGCTTGATTCTCCGGGCGCGTTAGGTGGAAATGTGTCAGCTTATCTTGCCAAAAGGAACCGACAAATTCGCTTCGTGCGCTTGCTAAAATGTCACTACGATTTAAAAAATTACCATAAAAATTTCTTTTTTTTTCATCTGTTTTATGTAAAGGGATGTGTCTTCTCCTTTTTAAAAACCTTTATAGAGATAACTGAGCTCATCCTGCTATACCCAATTTAAAATTGTATTCAATATACTGTTACTAGTATATCACACCATCAAGTCTTCAGAAATTTTACTAGGACGGTCTGAAAAGTTAACAATTTAGTAGACACAACAAAGTCAAACTTAGTTTTCTAAATTTACAGCTTACTGTGTTAATCCGTTGTTTATAAACTTATGATTTAATTTAGTTTTCTCTGAAATATTTGTTCTTTGTTTGCCCAATGAAAGCTATACTGCTTGGTTCCACTATGATGTGGCATAAATACAATAAGGCCATAGTGTTATCAGTCAAGGTAAGACTTTACCCCTTCAAAATACAGTTCAATTTTCATAGGAAGGCTCTTACCTATCAGATATAAAAGATGTTAGATCTACTTTCATTTATTCATACGTCCAGTCAGATGTTCTGTTACTTTTAATACGTAATATAAAAAGTTTCTATTTTCTAAAAAGGACCTTCTATAAGAATTGGATTGTAAACGAAGTTTATAATAATATCGGGTGGCTCGTAGGTTTTTGCCGAAAACGTACTAGTGGTTTTTTACGAGACTAAACTAGTGGTTTGTTACCAGACTGTATCAGTGGTTTGTTACAAGACTGTACTAATGATATGTTACGAGACTGTACCAGTGGTTTGCTACGAGACTACCAATGATTTGCTTCAAAACTTCACCAGTAGTTTGTTAACTCTAATTCGGTATCAAACTCGCCCTTTAAAGACAATTCACAAACATTCACCCCCTTCATTTTTATGTGTGTTGCTGGTCAAATGGATAGTATGCAAGACGATTTGCTAGTACAGTTCTTTCAAATTGAGCTAGCCTCAGCAACAACACATCGTGCGAAGTATGTATAACTCCTCTTCACTCCGAATATGTCCAGTACGATGTAGAAAGCTCAACAAGTTTTTATAACGAGAAGAATGATTTAATTTTACATCAGATGAGAGACTATGGTGTGATAAAACTAGAGAGCAAAAGAGACATAAAAAATGAGACAAGTTAAGATAAAGTTGGTGCATCTCTTAAGCTTGAATAAAAAAAATTGTCGTAATATTTTATGCTTTAGAAGCATAAAAAAATAAACGGTGATAAAAAGTACCTGAAAATAGTTGCTGCGGGTTTATCTTTGGCGTGTTTGGCCATCATTCTCAACCTTATTCCTTCAAGAAGATACAACATCTTGGTTTACGACACACAAACAATGCAGCAACAAAACTCTTTGTCCGATAAAAGTTTCAGACATTGAAGTAATTCGTGGAATAAGACAAAACATTTCCGCTGATTTTTTTTTTTTTTAGAAGAAAGAGAGGAGAAATAAATGAGATGAAAGAAATGGAACTAAGGAAACTGAACCAAAGGTAAAAAAAGATTAAATGTACTAAATGATCGTGTGAAGAAATCTAGTGGCGGATCGTAGATAAAATTAGTGGGGGTGCTACTCCAGGAAATGTTTAGCCTTTGTTTTAAAATTGTGTAAAAGGAAAAAAACATGTATAAAAAGAAAATGTATTCAGGAACTTGATAAATTCTTAACAAAAAACAAACTTTTTACTTACTTTAACTTAAATTGTTACGGTTCAAGCTTGATCTCTTCATTTAAAAATGAAATCCATTCTTTTTGTTTTAATTTGCGCAAAAAGTTCAATAATTTTCTCCTTGATCTCTGGATGACAATTGAGGAAATTTTTTCTCCATTGAAAGTACTGTAAGCGCATTTAGTCTTACTGTTAAATAAAAGAACCTAAAAAAAAAAGAATCAAATAGAATAGCTGGAAGCAGAATAATAATCTAATTCTTCACTCTTCTACACTTTATCATATTAAAGAATATGGTACACGATTTCTAAGCATAATACACGCTGAGTAAAAAAGAACTTCCTTCCACCATCCCGTTAGAGCCGGCACTGTGAGAGCAACAGTGCTCTCTCTACCTGGCAGTCCCACCTTACTCCCCACCTCCCTCCTACGTACGCATGCGCACAACAGTAAAACACCACGTCGCTAGCACTGTGAGTCGCACAGTTCTATACAAAGATTTTTGTATCTTTTTCATAAACTGGGGGATGGCTACTGAAGTACTGACATTAAGTTTAAGGAATATATATTGTACTACAAAAATAAATAAAGAATTAAAGAAAAAAAGGACTCATTATATTAAATGTTATCGATAATATCAAGTGTAAATAGGGGGTGCTGCAGTTACACAGTGACTATACACGAGCCGCCACTGAGAAATACAAAGTAAGAGCGAGGATTCTTAGAGGGAAGACGCCGTAAATCCAAGGGTGTTCATTTTATCTTCCTCGTGTGTCACGAAGGGGTAACTAAGTCCTTTTGTCTTGGAGCAGAAATGAGCTTCCATTGATCCATGCTACAACCAAGGTAGTCAACATGATAAAATATAAATACACAACAAAGTAGCCTATACCTTGGTTTATTAAGGGGAAGGGTGATATTTTAACTCAACCAAGCAGCAGTAGGATTTATATATATTTTATTTATATTACCTTAGATCTATTAAGGCCAGTCACCTATATTATTTAATACTGGCCTGAACTCCATCATTATATTACTACACTCCTATTGAAAAGAAAGTTAATATATAACAAAAGAGATTAATAAAATAGAAATAAAAATAATAAAATAAACTATAGTCAAATACTAAACTAACTAACTCGTCCTACCATCTACTTTCCAGTCGGTCCACCCCGGGGTATAGCCGGTACCCTCTCCCTTCAGGAATCCCAGTGACCGTCTGGGTCCATGTTTTCAGAGCCCATGGTCCCCCTGAAAGAAGGGTGCATCCCCCTACCCACCACCTGGGGAGGCGTCCTATCTGAGATGATGCTCCGCCTACTTTCCACAAAACTACATCAGCGCCACAATTAGCCTACCAAAAATTCAACTTAACATTCATAGCAAGTAAGATATACTTTGAAATCTATAACTAGTCAGTTTTATCGAAACAGATTAATGCCAGCGTACTCAATCGGCATGTGTTGTGGTTTTTCCTCACCGCAGCTCGCTACCCGTTTGGTTTGCCGCATATAACATATGACGTATCCACGTTGATGACCGCATGATCTAACGTAATTTGTACACATGTGTACAATCCGA
Organism: Timema monikensis; assembly: GCA_902151445.1. NCBI lineage: Eukaryota > Metazoa > Arthropoda > Insecta > Phasmatodea > Timematidae > Timema > Timema monikensis. The sequence goes on along the minus strand of CABFVZ010003358.1, from coordinate 3,782 downwards.
ACAGGTAAGTTAACCCCAATGACACTATGGGCCAGTTTCATAGTCAAATTTAGTACGCCTCAAGTGCGGCGCTACACTAAGTACATGACGACACCTACCTAAACCAGACTGGAATGGGCCAGGTTCCTATGCGATAACGGCCCATTCCATTCTGGTTTAGGTTGGTGTCGTCATGTACTTAGTGTAGCGCCGCACTTGAGGCGTACTAAATTTGACTATGAAACTGGCCCTATGTATATGTACCGGGTGTTGATTTGAAAACTTTCCAACAAAATATCTCGAAAATAACGCATTGCAACAAACAAACAAAAAAAAGTTTTATACAAAAGTTGTTTGGTTCTGCGGAATAAGTAAGGCGGTAAGACCGGTATGACCTTGGGTAGCGTTGCTAAGTTGAAGTTAAGGTCAATTTGAATTATTTTTTTTAATGAGACTCCCTATTTTTTTTTTTGATTACTCATTCCTGTAAATCGCGTTGTGCCATTTAAAAAATGGTGGTTTTAAACTTTTTAAAGTAAAATATATCACGAGAAATGAGCCTCACAAATTTCTGAGTCACCGGCACCAACACCCGATATATACATATAGTAATTACGCTAATGTGGTAGGAATGAGGAACTTTGTATTCAGAGGAAGTGTATACGAATTTTCGTGGAGGAAGAAGGGAATTATTTCATTTAGGAAAAAGACCCTTAATACACCCAACTGAGATTAAAACCCTATTCTCCACGTCATCGGCAGTTCAGTTTATCGCGGGGGAGACCATGCATATCCAATCGTTCCCCGGCTGTGGGCCGCATTTATTATTGAGTAATTGGTCGGGGGAAGGAGAGCTATACCTGAAATTGATATGACCCAATGGTGGTTTGAACATACCTGCCTTAGACCATTCGATCACAGAGGCGGGCTAGCTAGCCTACATCCATTACTGTTTCCCGCCTTTGGCCGGGGTCCGTTTTTTATTCAACCTCCGGCTTGCTAGGCCTGTCGTAGCTTCATATGCATTATAATCGAACTTAAGGCGATTAGCCCTTTTCATTTGGCGTGGAAATGCAGAGCCATGGGGAAAAAACAGTTATCTTCAAGAATTTTTATTGCTCTGCGGTTTTATTTTCGGAAACGGTTTGTTCAAGAATAGAAGAATGTTGATTGAGTTATACTTTTTATAAACACACCTCCTCTATAATTTTAACAGTAATCAAATATAGATTTAAAAAATATAACTATTAATAAACATCGATATATTATCTTAGAAGGGTTGTTGAAAATATTAACATAAAAATTTCACTGGTTCTCGAGAAAACTGATATTTCCAAACGTAGGATTTTTCCGCAAGACCTGTCTGGTAGCTAGCGCCATCTATAGTTTCCGTGATCCATCTTTTCTTGTTGGAGCGGAAGGATAATTTGGTCATTTATGAAGCCACGCCGCGTCTTTCATCCCCCCCCCCCCCCCCCCCCCCCCCCCCCCCCCCCCCCCCCCCCCCCCCCCCCCCCCCCACCC
>CABFVZ010003357.1:15987-77284 GCA_902151445.1 Timema monikensis | reverse complement strand
ACTACAAGGAAACTTAGATGAATGTCCCATCCTTCTGTGCCACAAGTCTGAAGAATTATCCACAAGATTTACTTCACTTGAATTCAAACTCGTAGTGACAAAATACAGATTGTCGATAAGATCCCCTTTCAGAACAAGTTTGTTATTCTTCAGAATAGTCACACATTTATTATGAAAAATAACCTTTAACTTATTTTCTTCGAGCCTTTTAACAGAGAGCAGGTTATGGGATAAACTGTGACACGCCAACACCTTGTGCATTGTTGCACCAATACCGTTGCTAGTTAACAAACGTAGATTACCACATGTATCAGAGTTAACTATTTCACCAACTTTAGCCACACTAATTCGTGAAGAGATTTCCTGAACATCAAATAAAATACTTTGCATATTCAGCCTGAATTAGATTGTTTTTTGCCCCACTGTCAACAACAAATTTAATACTATTATGATTATTTGACATTTCACATCTTAACTCAGTTTTACCATCAGAGTCTGATACCAAAAATGAAACTTCTTTTTCTGAATTTCCAGCAAATTTGCATGTTTTGTCAACGGAATGATAATTTGTGGAAACCAAATAGGGTATTGCAACCTAAATTATTTACTGTTTCTTTCCTAATTAACCTTTAGTTAAGAAAATATTTATTTGTTAGTTGTAAATTAAAAGTTTGTAAGATTTTGTTTGATACACTCTACTTTATTTTTCTTTGTTTATATACCTTTTTGTTCATATATTTTCATTTTTACTCTAAAATGTTCTGTATTGGAAGCAACTACTTTGTTTCTTCTTTGATATATTAATGTTTAATATATTGTATTTGTAATGGAAAAAAGTTTCGTTTTTGCAACTAAACAATTTCAATAGTTTGATGTAAGCAAATTTTTATTACTGTAACAGGTATGTGTTTTTGGTGAATATACATGTATCCTTGGGTAGACACCTAAACAATTAGAACTCAAACAATAATTTATTTACAGTTTTATCAACAACTAATTTAACAACTAATTCAACAACTAATTTATAAAAGCTTGCCTCTCTCTTGGATAAATTTCTGCTGACGCCCATGTACATAATGATAAGCTCGTTCACTTTTCTAAAAAAAATAAATCACTGAAGGATTTTTTACCTTTTACTGTATTTTGAAAATTTGTAATTTTTAAAAAACCTATTTAACAAATTTGTTCAAAATTTATTTTTGAAGTCCAATTTCATAGGTTTATTAATATAATGTTTGTTTATCCGAGGAAAACCTATTAAGATTTTTTTTAAGTCTTATAACTACATTAGATTTAATGAGTAGGCATGCACGATTGTGCCGGATATTTACTGAAACACAAGAGCTAAGACTTCTTTACAAATAAAATAAAAGTTTAGTCCACTTTAAATTATGGTTGTTAATAACACTTCAAACAATAAATAGTGAGAATACTTCATGAAACACAAATAAAATAAAAGTTTAGTTCACTTTAAATTATTTTTGTTAATAACACTTCAAACAATAAAGAGTAAGAATACTTTATAAAACACTTTTAGAGTCAACTTAAAAAGAGTAGAAGAGACTAAACTAAGTTTCCATTTAACTACCTCCCACCTATATTATTTAAATAAAACTATGTAAAAAGCACTTAAAGTAGTTTTGTCACTTAAAAAAAATTAGAGTAAAATTTAAAATATCTAAAGACTCCATTATTAGCTATTCAATTATTTTACCCACCATACTCATTCTTAAAAGAAGTAGACCCAGTGGGGGAAAAGATTTAAGCTGTCAATATTGATCATATTGGTATTGATTGCAATACCCATAATTATATGTTCTCATATTAATTGTCCCAAACAGATCCTTATTACCTTTCTTGCTCTTCACGTTCACGATACAGGTTCACTCCCTGGCTGTTAACGTTCCAAGTCAAGAAATAACTTATTCAGTTTCTCACCTCTCCAATAATAATGACGAGGGAGAATTTGTAATGAAAGACATTAATAAACAACATCTCTAAGCTATTGTCTTCAGCGTAAGGCATTTTGACTTGTTTTTTCACTTTTTAAATTGACAGGGAGGGTAACAACGTGTTGTTTGGTTGATGGTTTACTACCCTGACACACACACACAAAAAAAAACAGAGCTTGTTAAAGTAAATTGTCATTAAAATAGACTTCTCTCATCCATAGGTTTTACACACAAAAAAACAGAGCTTGTTAAAGTAAATTGTCATTAAAATAGACTTCTCTCATCCATAGGTTTTAAGCAAGTTTTAGAAGGGAAAGTGCACATTTGAACCTTGATTTGCTATTGCCTTATGGTCATCCCACGAGCTAGTTAATCTGACAAGCACACTAGCCATTAAGTAGCCAGATGACGAATCACTCGGACTCGTATGTGGGAATTTAATGAGTATGAAAGTTACAATATAATATGATAGCTTTAATTTTAATATATCATATTAATATTCATTCAGACGCAGAAAGAATTCATTCATAAACGTTGATAGGTGATCTAGCTAATTGGCACTCAAATAAGTAGCGTCTCGTGACAAAAATTATAAGGCAAGCTGGGAATGGGAGTTTGGAGGGGTTCCAGGGTCCCTCTCCAGATTATTTTAAAAATATTATACGATTCAAGAAGCTATTTGGGGGTATTTTTAATGATAATTGTGGGTTCATGCATCCTGCTGTTCCATGATTTATATAAGGAACACAAGAATCTATATAACGCACATCCAAGAGGATGCGGGGGTAAGGGTTAGAGCATATCTTGCCCCCCTTTATTTTAACAAGTGGATAGAAATTCCTTCTGTATCTTCCACCCCGGTTCCACCTCCCCTAAACTGATAATTTTTAAATTAAGTATACATAAAAATGCGTTTTATTTATATTTAAATGTAAACCAACTATATTGTGTGTTAATTAATTACTTTAAATATATAAGTAAGTGATAAAAATATTTTTAATTTTTACTTATATTGCAACCTACAGCATATTTGGTATATTTAATTATTTTTAGATATTAAATGAATTTTTATATACGTGTATCAATGATATTTTACTCCCGGTATTTTTTTTCTAGTATTTGTAAATCAAGTCCATCCTTCTCTCCTTTTTTGATTAACTCTGATTTGACTCTTCCATAGAAGTTTACTTCTGGCTTCAATTTAACAAGCAGACCCTTTTCAATTGAAAGGAATGCCAAACTAGAAAGTGTATTTTGTCCCATAGTATTTCTGGAATATGTTTTTACTCTTTTTAATATTGAAAATAATCTCTCAACTGATTGTGTTGCCGGCATTGTTGTCACAAGCCCACACAGTTTTTTAAACTCCTGTAAAAAACACCTGCTACAACAGACTCCACAAAAGACGTGTTCGGGATAAGTAATTTGTCCATTTTTCCCCTTTAACATGAAACTACCCTAAATTCTCTTCCCACACCATTACATTTATACTATTGTCACTTCTGTGTTTTGAAAGAGGAATAGAGAGGTATTCGATAGTATTCTTCAGTTTCTTCGGTTATAGTCGTCAACCTTCAAGCATAGCTTCAGTTGTTGAAAAGTCGCAACTTTTTTGCTTGCATTCCTACCGGAGTCTCAATCCTCTTCCCCTTCTTCCTCTCCTAAATATATGACGTCACAAATTAAAACTACACTAGGTAGAGCTATGGGATGAAAGACGGAAAAATATGGACTTTCAACCACAATATAATGAACTAGAGCACGTCTTACATGCATGTTACGATCACTGACTTGTGCGGGAAAATTTATTTAAAACACATGGGTGCTTGAAGACTATTTTTTAAACATTAAATAAAATAATTACTTATCTTCAAGCAAAGACAAGCAGTGCTTACCCCAACGTGACACCACTGACTCAAATACAAGACAAGACAATAGGGTCTAGCGCCCTCGAATAAGTAAAAGCCGTGTATCGAGAACAGTCAAGACATTTATTTGAGCCGTTCAGAATTCTTGCCCGAGACGTCCGGTGACATACGCCAAGTGCGTTTGCAATTTTTTTTAGAAAAAGTTCGTATTTTGACGTTGATCTTTGAGTTTAATTAATTAATCAATTAATTTTTTACTGTTGATTACATTTAGAGGTCATTTGTGTTGGAGATTAACAATCAGCTAGTTGTGATGACCAAATTACACACTATCCGCAAAGGTTGTTACTATTACCGCTAACGGTGGTGGCCACTCGGTTGGTATGGCTCGCTTGCGTACTTAAAACATGGAGATTTTATTAAATTGCTTTTAGAGTTCGTGTGTATATGGCTAATAATCTAGTTTGACATGTAATGTAAATAATAAATCCAATTTATTCACTTTTAAGAAGTGAAAATATGAACTTTAGTCATTTTGTAATATATAAGAGAACATATTGTTTGAGGTATAAATGTGTCACAAGTTGCTCATAGCTACTTTTTTCTTTTACTTATGCTGACCCCTTGCGGGTGCTATATAGTCGCTATGCACTATTCACAGTTATTTTCCTTTAGGTTAAGTTTCTGTGGGTTTTTCTGAAATATGTACTTCCTGAGTGGTGAGGAGGAAATATCCAGTAATTTTTCTGCTCCTTTACTTGGATTCCACACATTTCTGAAGATCAAATACTGAGACTCGTGGATACGTCTGGTTGCTCCCCTCTTATTACTGCCCTGAGCGTGTTGAGGAGGAACTACTTGACTTTTGGAGGAATGGTTTATAAGGGGGGAAGGGTGTACGTTGGTAGTGATAGTCAAAAGGGTGAAGGAATGGAGAGTGAGAAAGATAAATGAGGAGATAAAGTGTTGAAGCCAGTATTTAAGCTTTCGTACTTACTGGCGTGAGATGGTAAGCGTATGCACATGCAAGTACCGCCATTATGCTTGTGTTCCAGTGAGCTTGTCTTTTGTCACGTCTTGTTCTCTGCTCATGAACAAAAACTACAGTTACACAAACCAGTTTCCGTGCGTATAATAGCGTGAAACAATTATACGGGTTATCCCAGACGAATTCAATTATATCTATCTCACGTTCTAAAAGGTTATGGGCCCAGATACGTTGCGGGGTGAAAAGAAAAAGTTATTTGGTCTGGAAAAACGCTTTTAAAAAGGGACGCGTCGGTAAACTTCTGGCAGCCATTTTTTGTCTCGTCGAAAACGTGTGTCATGTATGAAATAAAAATTTCAGAAGAAATACCAACAAGGCATATGACAAAATTCGACGAAAATGAATTTTAGCGTGGGAATTTCAAGTCACACAAATATTAGTTTCGTGCGGGTTAATTGATTTGGTGTAAGGTAGCAGTAACTTGTCGGAAAATGCTGTGGACATTGGCGTCATTTCAGAAAAAGCAAGTTTGTGGTACAAACAAAATGCCAAGGCAATATATTATGTAATATCCTCGATTATTGAACCTAAGTAATTACCATAGATAACAAGCACCACAGCACAGGAAATGGGGCACAAGCTTATTCAAATTTAAGAGCAGAAATCAGCTTCAAACACGCTGACCTTAACACGATTCCATGAATACCGCATGGACGCAGGAGTGTCAATAGTCGAATATGTTTCAAAAATCCAAAATTTGGCTCAAAAATTGAAAGATATTGGTCAAGTAGTGGATGAGATGAAAATTATGGCAAAAATACTCGGAAATTTACTGTCAAAATATAATGCTATGAAAACAGTTTATTAGTCAGCTACCGTCAACTTTGTCCCAATTGTCTCTATTTTATGAGTTTCAGTGCTGCCTAATACATAATTTTATAATTAATGTAATGTAATAAACTCTTTTTACATATTTTCTTTTAAATTTATTTAATTAGAAAACTATTTAATATGATATTGTGTCTTTTCTTATATATATAATTTATGGTTTTACATTTGTTATTTGAAAAGTTATACAAATCACTCAGACTTAGGGTGACTTTGTCCCTTACAATAAGATCTAATGCATTTTGCTCTGAATGTAAATGCTGTGTCAAAGGCAACCAAATGGTCTAAGATATTAGTGAAAATATTAATTAATTAATCAAATCTTTAATACAAAAACTCTCCGAAAACAGGTTTGAACAACGTTTTAAGGATTAGAAAATAAGCTAGTTTGTGGCAAAATAATATGCATTACGTTTCATTGTAATTCTATGTATTTGATACAGAAACGCCTTCAACGTATTTCTTTAGATATTCAACATACGTTTCAATGGCTCTTGCAGTAATACCTTATAGCACCTTTTACACATTTGAGTATTATCTAAAATAAGTTCTAGTTGTCGTTCCAAAAATGACATCACTCAGTCATAGCCTGGAGTATTAACAAACAATTTTGATACAGTGTCACCTTTTCTTTGAAGATATGCTTGCACTGTCATCCTAAAATCGGTTTCCTCAACTGGAAATCCAAACTCGGAGAACTTAATGAGATTATCTACAAAGCATTTTTCCTCAGCAGCACTGAAAACTTTTTGACCATTTGGATTATTTGTATGTTTGTTCTTGATAGTTTAGCACTAATAGGAATCTTGTAATGTTGAGCAGCTTTTCTTTGACTCACTTTTTCTTTGCCAATTTCATCTAAACATTGGCCAGGAGTTTCAGCTGAATAATTAGCATAGCTCATACTGCCAATCAGTCTTGCACTCCCGTGGTATTTTTACTTCACTGCATTCATAGCATCTGCACCAGCAAGACATACCATATCGCACTAACTTCAGGAATCATAATTATCTAGCTTAATGCAATGTTTGGCATTTTAACTTTAAGGAAGGACACATATTTTGTGAGATATAAATTGAACATTACCTCTAAAAACAGTGGGGTGACAAACTTCACCTCAAAATGACAGTTCCAAATAAATTAAAAATATTACTTTACATGTAAAACTAATTGCTTATTCTCCCACATCCCTGTTTACTAGATAAACTAAGAAATATTTTGGTATACTTACTTAAACTGTAAAGAATCTTGTAACTAATTTAACACATTCAAGTTTGACAGCTTCTGTTTATCACCACAACAAACACATGATTGTCGAAGCAGGGTTATCAAAACGTTAAACCTAAAATATTGTAAAATTATATAAGTTGGTCTTGAGTTGAAACTGTACCATAATGGTCACAAATGAAAAGTAGGCCTATCCATAGTTGATGAAATATTCAAGGATAATATGAATATAATATTTTTCCATATGGTGGGGCAAAGACACCCTTAAAAGAACAAAGTCATCCCAGTTGACGGAACCAACTTTTAGAGTTTTACTGAGATTCAAAGATCATGAATACATTATTGCCCGATATCCATATAGTCCTATTATTATTATTATTATTATTATTAGTATTAGTATTATTTATACACAATGCAGTTGATTAGACATTAACTGAAAACATAAATAAATTAACTTACACCAACCCCTTGAGGTTCTAGAAAGCAAAATAATATGTGTGAAAAAAATAAAGAGTTTTACTGATTAGTTCATTACAAATTGGGGCACAATATCACTTTAAAGTGGGGGGGGGAGGAGGTAGGTCCTCCCCCCCAGTTTAAACACATATAACCTGGTCGATCAATAACTTTAAGGGTGCCCTTCCTCTGTTCCCCCAAGCAACCCGCCCACTATCACCTATCGTGGCCTATGAGCTGGCATCACCCGCTATCTGTCCACTCCCCCCCAGTCTCACACAACTATAAGAAGCAGTCACGAATCCCCCGANGGTCGATCAATAACTTTAAGGGTGCCCTTCCTCTGTTCCCCCAAGCAACCCGCCCACTATCACCTATCGTGGCCTATGAGCTGGCATCACCCGCTATCTGTCCACTCCCCCCCAGTCTCACACAACTATAAGAAGCAGTCACGAATCCCCCGATTTGATTCCTTGGTCACCTGCCAACGTCGACAAAGGGGTTCATGACGTCGTCCCTGATACGATGGTAGGGGTGAGCAGGAGCGTCGTAATCGCCGATGCCCCGGACGATCTGGTTGAGGCTGGCCGGCACCCGACTGAAAAATTTCCCCGCCAGACCGCGGATACGGATGTCAAGGGATAGGAGGACCGATATGGTCAAGAGAACGCAATTTGTGATGCGGAGTGGAGCTCTGAGGATCAAGCGATGGAACCGGTGGTATACAACACGGAAACGATTGTATCTGTATCAAGGTAAATAAGAAAATACGGGAGCGGAGTAGAGAAGGATGGATATCACACAGAGCAGAAAAGGTCTGATCTTGTGGCCGTATTCCAACGAACTGACCGGGCGCAAGAGTGGAGCCAGCTTCACCATGACGCACCTAAGCCCTGCCCACTACCGAACCCAGATGCGGGTCCCAACTGCATCTCACTTCCAGGGTTACCCTCAATCACCAGAATGTTTGCGACCACTGGACCGCGGCACCCCCCACTCGAAGTGGCTGCAAAGGTCCCGATCCCAGACGCGTGAACAGAATAGTTTGTGTTTTTTTGGGACTGGTTAGTAAAGGACCGTGATAGAAAGTAGATCAACAGCCCCTGTAACGTAAAGGTGAGTTTGGCCTAGACCACCCTGGCGTCCGGGGATTGCTCCAGGATTGAAGTGTCATCCACGAACTGAAAGAGTGCTGTGCCGTGCGTAACGGGCATGCCCCGCACGAACAACGAGTATATGATCGGTGAAAGACAAGAGCCCTGGGGGACCCCTGCCCTGATCGGTTGGGCAAACGAAGTGGTGTTGTCGACTCCCACTCTGAAGGAACGGTTGGCGAGGAAGGAGCTGAGGAGATGGACTATGGGTGGTGAGACACCCATGCTGGATTACGCTGTCGAAGGACCCTTTGATGTCCAACACCACGAACCCCATCTTGGCCCTGGCATTGAACGCGCTGATCACCAGGTCGACTACCTTGGCGACTGCGTAGGTCGTCAACAGGCCCTCCCGAAAGCCGAATTGGTGGTCCGGCAGGAGGATATTCATCTCCAGCCAGGCCTCCAATCTAGCCAGGATCACTCTCTCCGCCACCTTGACAACGCAGGAAATGAGAGAGATCGGTCTGTAGGATGCTGGGAAGACAGGGGGCCTTCCCAGCTTATGGATGGGACCACAAACACCGCCTTCCACAGGTCTGGAAAATAGTGAAGCGTCAGGATGGAATTGAAGATTCGGAAGAGGAGGACGAACGCCTTGCGAGGAAGGTGGGTAAGGAGAAGGGGGAGACCCGGTCGATCCCCGAGATGGAGGTGGTTTTAAGCCTCGCGAGCACCAAAGACAGCTCGCGGGAGGTTACCAATCGAAGGTCGGGATATGGAGGATGTCCCTCGACTGGGGTAAGGAAAGGATGGTCAAGAAGCTCCGCAAGAAGGTTAAGATATCTCACCAGAAATCATGGCCACCGCATGAAACTGGCCTCAAACGCCACCACCAAGGCCTCTGCTTGGTCCAAGGCGGTGGACGCCAAACCGCCCACCACACGCAGCTCCGGGATTAGATCTCACCTATTACGCATCCCCTTCAGGTGGTGCCACAGGGAATTATCCTCAGTATCTAGATCTTGGAGCCTCCTGCGCTGAGCTTCCCCCGTCCACCAACGGAGTAGCCACTGACAGCTGGAACGGAGGATTCTATAGAACTCCCTGACTCTAAGGAGGTGAGACCGCTGCCACAAGGCTCACGGAGCTGCATCTTATCAAGGATGAAAGGTGGGAGAGGAGAGCCCAAGAGTAAAGGTTGACGCGCGGGAATAGAAGAGAACGCGGCGGAGAGGAGGTCTGACGCGAAGAGATGGGTCTGGCGGTCCAACTCCCCAACATCGGGGATGGGTGCGGTGGAAAGGACCGCGTGGGCTAGCCTATTATGGAATCTAGGCCAGTCCGCATGTCTGTAATTGAAATTGGGAGGAGAATCTACGGGCAGTGGAAGAAACTGCAGGTCATAGGTCACAGGGTTGGGGTAGGAGGATTGAGATGGATGGGTGACCAGAGGGGATAGAAATGGCTTCCTCGTAGTCAGGATGAGGCCAATGAAACTGGGAAGGTGACGGGGGTGTTCAGGGAAATAGGAAGGTATGTGGGGGTGTTGGATGAAGAGACCGTGTCCATCGGTGAACCGGTGGAGGGCGGTCCCCCTGGAGTTGATGCCAGCACGCCCCAACAGGGCGACCCCGAGAAAACCGTAGACATTCGCGATCGTGACCGAATACGTGGCACCTAGTAGCCTCATCGCCACGACCTCCAAGGACGCGAATCCCAGGACGGCCACCCGGTGATGCTGCAGAGTCGCCTGAACTAACAGGTCCACGCCCCCCCGTCCCCTTTTCCTTCCAATGACCGCCTCGGCCCACTAGGTGGCAGAGCAACCCGAGAACCTGAAGTTCGGAAACCTCCGTGAACTATGTCTCGGTAAAGAAAGCGATGTCGACGGCGTGGTCAGACATCAACTTGAGAAGTTCAGGGATTTTGTGAGTAAGTGACCTACAATTCCAGATAAGGACATGAAGGGGGCGTTCAGAAGAGACTGGACAAAGCCTAGAAAAGGGTTTCAAAACACTTCGACCAGTCAGGGGTGGCGATGAAAGCGTCAAGGTGTTCCTTGAGATAAGGAAGGAAGGCACAGATGTTGAGGGGACGTTGGCGATCCCAGATCTCGGACAGCCCTTTGAAGAAGGAGCGAAAGTCCTAGGTCTGGTCAGGATGGGCAGGAGGACGTGTGGACCCGGCGTGGGTACTTTTAGGGGGCAGGGCCGCGACCGGAGTGGTGGGAGGCGCCCATGCGCTCCCAAGCAACGCTGGAAACGCCCAGGCGTTGGTGAGAAGGGGAGGTGGGGATTGTCTGGGATGACTGGGAGTTCGCTGCGACGAATGAACCTGGACGCCTGTATGCACAGATGCCAGCGTTGGCAGGGTGGGCTTCCCCACAGTTGACACAACGTTCTGGATCTGTGCGAGGGCGCTCGCATAGAGAGGACGCGTGAGGTTCACCACCCTTGACGCTGTGCTCCAAACGAAAACACCCGATGGAAGGGTGACCGAAACCCTGATAACGATGGCACTGCTGAGCTACATTCTTTCGCCTGAAGGGTTCCAGGGTCATCTTCATGTGCAAGAGAACGGTCTCTACCGACAATCTCTGGAGCTGTTGGCGCCCAACCAACGTCACCAAAAAGAATGGAAAAGGCCGCTCTACCTGATTTGGCCCAGCAGGCCTCGCCCCCAGGCGTGTCACCCTTCTCACCTGATATCCCCTGTCCATCAGGGCGGCCTGGATGTACTTACATGGTGAGTTCACGGGTAGTCCTAATGACGAGACGCCTGTGGATGCTGGAACAAATGATAGGGTTGACGATGCTGGTGTGTTCGCAAAAAGTTTCTTGTAGCGTGCTTTGAACAACAATTCATTATATTTTCCAAGTGAGAAACGTCTATCAGAAACTAACGTCTCACCACCACTCGTAATACTAGTTTATGATGCATTTTCTCTCAGCAGTAACATTATGAAACCCTATCCTTTACGTGATATTACTCCAGAGCAACGAATATTTAATTACAGATTATCTTGTGGGAGACATATGGTCGATAGCTGTTTTGGTATCTTAGCGAATAGAGGCTGTGTATTTTTAACCACTACTAACCTATCACCTTCAGAAGTAAATATTATATTAGCTGCTTGCACACTATATATTATTGTTTTGATTGAAAAAGTCGCAATTCTTACACACAGAGGGAAATATATACCATTAGAGAATACGAGATAGCTTTTAATATGGAAGTACGATAATGAAGAGAACTTCCAGATGCATGATCTTGCTCAACAACATAATAGACCAACCAGGCATGGTCGTGAAATAAGAGATCAATTTAAGTACTTTAATAATGGACCAGGTAAAGTTCCCAGGCAAGACAAAATGATTTAGATTTGTACTCACAAAGTCGTCAGTAGTATAGTGTTCCTCATTCATTGTAATGTGCATGTCTTCATTACTTGTAATCTAATCTAAACTGGATTGAGATATGTCTGGTTTTGTTGAATTACCCAAAAAAAGATAATAATGGGAACCAATAAACACATGGCTTGTATATCTTTTCTGTATCAGACCCACTCTTTTTACTTTTTCTAATCTGTAATTATAAAATGTTGAAGCAATTAAATGTTTGTGTAAAAATGATTTTTTACATTAATTTTCTTTAAAAGCATCCGTTACTAACACAACAATGTTCATAAAATGTTGTAGAAATTAAATATATTTATAAAAAATTACTTTTTACATTAATTCTTACAAGAACCAGCACAACAATGTTCAAAGATTTTGAAGAAATTAAATGTTTGTGTAAAGAACGACTTTTTACATTAATTCTTTAAAAGCATCCACCACCAACACAATGTTCTTGATAATATATTAATGGGCTGTCCTGCTAGATATATTAAACATAAGCTAAACAGCTTGTAGAGAACGTCCAAAGGATGTCCATTGCCCATTCATTTAATTCTTGTTATTAGATGTTCAGACAATAATGACTATGGTTTGTATAGTTTTTTAAAATTATATAAATAACCACTATTCTTAATGTTGGGTGACCTGGTGGTCTAGGGGTAAGGTGTCAGACTTCTGTGCTGGCGGCCGGGGTTCAATCCTCGGTCCCGGCACAGATTTATCTGATTACCAAACCCTTCCTTCACCTCTGACAAAACATCTTGTGAATGTGGGGAATGCCAGGCCTCCACCGCGGTTCGGATTCCACGTTAAACTGTAGGTCCTTCATTTCATCTCACAATCACCCTACCATTACACATTAGCGTAAGTGCGTATAACCTGAATGGGTAGTAAGACGCAGTGCTAATAATAATAATAATAATCTTAATGTTGGTCAAATATAAATAAACAATAATAAACTTACCTTCATTGTCTCTGTTAAATACTGGCTTGGTAGCCCGTTAATTTTTTTCTTAACATCCTGGTCCGTGCAACCTGGCACCTATCCCTGTAATGCTTCTGATATTTCTTTATGTTTAGCCAATTGTTTGTCTCGGTCCTTATAGCTTTCACTGTTTATGTTATATAAGTAATCATTCTGTTCATATTGGACATTTACATTTTTCACTGCTTCGCACGTCCAGAATAATATTTCAGATGCCATTTTACTTGATCAAACCTTAGAGCATGTTCTATAACGTAAATTTGTGATCAAAGATTTGTAAAATATTTCTGTGATTAAAGATACATCACATTTTCTTTGATCACATATCTTTCATCAAAGAAATATGACAGAAATGTAATAGTGTAATATCGGCCTAGAATAGGCAAATTAATAGTCTGTAACTCAGGGTTTCCCAAACTTTTTGGCTCACGGAACACTTTCTATCTTTGTTAAAATTTACTTACATTTAGTCCTCAAATAAAAAAAGTTACAGTACTAATAGTCAAATACATTTTATTTTACCAAACCAAAGATCAATCTTTAAAACATAAATTAAACTTAATTTAAGTGGGATGGATGACTCTGCTTATTTGCATCACAAATTTGTTTAATATTCGTAATTATGCTGGAAAGTTTAATCCTTATGTCAGATACAGCATTAAGTCTATTTCTATATTTGCTTTTTGTTGCAACTTAATATTAAAATCTATTTTCACACAAATAAGTTGTACCCACAAAATAAGAAGCACTAGAACCACACGATTAGCCACATTCTTGGGTACTCTTCTATTAGACTTCCCCCAAAAATGATTGAAAGAACTTTAAACTCTTGTTTTAAATCAGAGTCAGAAATCGAGTCAATTAGTCTTTCATTAATCATGCGCATAAAACCCCACTGGTTTGGCTGTAATTATAAATGGACTCCCTAGTCTGTACCCAAGTATTATCATCATTAGTAGTAGGAAAATATTCTGATAAAGAACACTGCAGGTCACATAAGTGTTGTAAGATAGCGGTGGAAACATCATTGACTGTAGAACTTATTTCAGTCAGTAATTCATCTAGGGTAGAAAAGTATTCAAAGTTATTTTGTTCTACAGAAGATGTCTAGAATTCCAATTTGTTTTTTAAAGATGAAATTTAATCGATTGCAGTAAAAGTTGTCACATTCTTTCCTTGCAGAGACAGATTTAATTTATTTAATTTTGCAACCATATCTGCAAGGTATGCAAGTTCCATCAACCACAAGGAATTTGTCAAAAAGTCATTAAACTTTCGTCCTGCATTATCTGAAGTGAAGAATACAAGTAGTTAATTACGAAGTTCAAAAAACCTCACAAGAACTTTGCCTCTGGATCGCCACCTTACTTCAGTATGTAACGAGCGCTTCATGTTGACTACCCATTTCCTCACGCAAAATTTTAAATAGCCTTGATTGAAGTGGCCGAGATATTACATACTTAATAATAATTGGCATTGCATTATCAAGCATAAATTTCAGATATGTCAGTATTATCTTAGTTGCAAGTGATTGCCTATGTATGACACAATGACTTAGTTATGTTTGGTGAAACATTTTAGTGATTTGCACTATAGCTCAGGGTTGTTATAATTTTACCCAGCCCAAAAAAACATCTGGGTTTTACTAATAAAAAAAAACACTTATTATATTTTGCATACAAATCAATCATCTAATTTTTGAAAATGGTTAGTCATTCTATTGAACACCTTTTGATTCAAATCCAATAATAATAGTATTAATAATACATTGATTTATGTTTGGTGTTACACACAATTTTTGAAATTACAGATTTTATACAATAGAAAGGCGCCAGAAACAATAATTTGTCAAAAAAGCAAATGTGATAACAAAAGTTCTTACCTTCCCTCTTTAAGTAAAGAAAGCAACAAATCAATTCTGCAGCTGGCTCGCCAGTAATTTGATGCATGGTCTCCACTCGCCCTCCCTCCTATTCCTTATACACAAACAGTATTTTTTTTTCCATCCTGTTAGCTTGTACAATATTGTTGCCAAGAATTACATTGTTGCATTATTATTTTCCTTTATTATGTATCTTATTACTAACTATATTAAAATAAAAATATGTTTCTCTGGATCCATATATTAATTATAGGTTTAATCAGATAACATAGTAATATCTTAAATTCAACCACAAAAAAACCCATTATAACCCAACTGATTTTTTATTTAAATAACCTTTTTTTTCCAACCCTGCTACAGATCCCTTCATCTCTCCTTCCATTGTCCATGCACCATCGGTACACGCATCAATACATTTTCCCCAACTAATGTTATATCTTATGATAAAACTGTTGAGGCAATTAAATATTTCTTCTCCAGTTGTGTTGCTTGACAAAGATTCACATAGGAGCAAGCCCTCTTCAATCACATTATTATAACTATATCAGACAAAACCAGTAACAAAGCAAGTCCAAAAATGTCATTAGACTCATCTAATTGCAAAGAATACTCAGGGTAATTTTTCAGTCGGCAAACTAATTCCTTTACATTGTAATCGGCAAAATCATGAATGTGACGTGAAACAGTATCAATTGATCATCATTTTTTTTCCCAACAAGACTCTTCATTCACTATGGATGTTACAATATCTTTCGAACAAGGCTTGATGAGAGTTTCTCCTAAAGTGTGCGCCCCTCCAGCAAGTGCAATACGGTAACGTCCACACAACATTTTCGTTGTCTGTCTTAACCATTTTAATCATGGAAAGTTGACAATTTTAAAATTTAATTTTTTTTTGTATTCAGGATGATTGGTTTCCAAATGCTTACGAAGTTTACTGTAGGCTAGTATTTTGTTACACACAACTCAATGCGCATCAGGAGCATCTTTTTTCACAGCACATATAAAACTGAAAGATAAATAATTTTCATAATATTTTCGATTTGGTCTCTTATCGCCTTGTTTTTTGTTGCACTTCTCACTGACATTTTGAGCTGCCACAGTACTTTAGTCATTTACTTCAGAGACAGGTGAAGTACCAGGTGAACTTATTTTTTTGCTTTAAAGTTCCTTCTTTCAACCACAAATCCATTTTCGCTTATATACATTTTTTTTCCACAAACATTCTATGAATAAAATTAATCAAATGAAGTTAGTTTTGTTACTTTGTTAAGTAAGCACTCTATTGGTAGCCTTACATGACTTGCCCACACTCAATGTTCAACTGTTCATTGTCATGTGTCGTCGCTATGGTGGTCGCGCTGGTTGAATAGCAAGGTTTAGGAAACCATGACGTTGTGCTGGGCAACGTTATAGCAGGATTTATTGTATCTTAAACTACACATCTAATATGATAGGTTTAATTTTAATAAAAATAAATTTTTATTTGTGATTTCTCGATTTTTCCACAGAAAACCTAATCACACCTCGTGGGACATAATTTGGGAAATGCTGGTCTAACTAAACAATTCCATGCAGCAATTGTATTTTCTTAAGTTGATTATTTTAATATTTAAATACCTAATCATAATAATAAAAAACAGTGCTATGTATTGAACATTTCTGAGAAAATCCCCCTTGCCAGGGAACATGAAAATCCATTATGGACATCTGAAATTGGTAGCTCTCAAATACGGAGGTCATTTAAAGATGGTGGCTTATAGTTTTATTTAACCTCTCATATCTCAGCACCCACTCAACCTATTTCAATTTTCTTTTTTTTTTCATTTGTAAGGTAATTTTTATTTTTATTATTTATGTGGTTGCACCTTTTACGTATTTCTAACAGTTCTGTTAACCCTGTAACCAGGGATTGGTAATCCTGCTGCAGGGGTTTCTATGTTTAATCAAAGTTATCAGAGAAACTCTCTCTAGGACGAGATCTGCTTACAAGTCTAACATTGTTAAGACATGTTCATGTAGAGCGTTACGAGAGAATTTTGAAATTTGACAAATACAAAAGCCCTTTTTTCCAACCCCTCATTGAAAAAACAAGTTTACTATAAATCCTTGATATTGGGAATTCCAAAGTAAACTGTTATAATTTTGTAGAGATTAATTTAATTGTTAGGAAACATAAATTCTTATTTGAAATGTTCACAACAATTACTGTACTTTTATGACCTTAAACATGAGTTGTTGCAGATTTTAGATGGTTTGATGACTCAAATAAATTTAATAAATACAACAATGCTGTTACTTAAGCCCTCTTTATAATGTAATCAAAATTAAAAGTTTTTTTAAAATATTTGAACATTTTACAATATCTGTAGGAGGGAGTAGGTGCAATCATAACAACTAAATTGAATTGAATAACAACATAGTCGGGTGACCTGGTGGTCTAGGGATAAGGTGTCAGACTTCTGTGCTGGCGGCCGGGGTTCAATCCTCGGTCCTGGCACAGATTTATCTGATTTCCAAACCCTTCCTTCACCTCTGACAAGACATCTTGTGCCAGGCCGCCACCATGGTTCAGATTCCATGTTAAACTGTAGGTCCTTCATTTCATCTCACAATCACCCTACCATTACACATGAGTGTAAGTGCGTATAACCCGAACGGGTAGTAAGACGCGGTGCTAATAATAATAATAATAATAATAATAATAATAATAATAATAATAATAACAACAACAACATAGTCATGTAACATTTCTTTATTTTTTTAATGAAAATACAGTAGTATGCAGTACAAGCGAAAATGTGTCACATATTTTGTTTAATGTGAATCATCATAATGTTCACTTCACACCAATAACATCATAGTGGTATTTAGTGTTTATAGAATTCAAAATAACAATCTGCCTTGTAAAGATATTTTATTTGTAGTATTTACATTTTATTTTATGCTTATATTACAGTCATATTCTATCTTTTTATATAGGGTACTATCTATCTACAACTACAAATTATTAATATTTGTGACATATTTACATAAAATTGTATTTAAGTAAACAACTATTTTATTTTTTAAGAAGTATAATTAAGTATTTTTGTTTTTATTTAACACACAAAGGACAATTTGAGAAGACACTTTTAAAAATATGTAATACAAAAATTAAAATGCTTCCCATTATAATAAATATATACAGTCAGACTTTACAAAATATGTTCATACAATAGTCTATATTATTATATACAAACCACATTACTATAGCCACCATTCTGTGATCTATGTAATCGAATTTAGTTTTAAGAAGACAAACAGACTGTAATTATGTATGTTAGTGAATAATACTTCAGGAGATATATTTATAGTACATGCTTGCATTTTAAAACAATAAAAAATTAAAGAGTAAATACTTATCAGATTGTAAGAAAATATTTTTTTAAATGTGAACAGTCCATAGCAAATGAGACTTAACAAAAATTTTTCTCAAAGTTAAAAATCAGGTTTGCCAATATTGAAACTGTTTGTACCACAAAACACAACAAAAACAAGGAATCATGAGTAACATGAGCATATTGTCACATTATTATCTTGTTTGGTCAGCAAAACACAACAAAAACAAGGAATCATGAGTAACATGAGGAGCATATTGTCACATTCTTATCTTGTTTGGTCATGTGTGAGGGGGTAAAAAAATGGCGCAAAAGAAGGTTTAATTTTCTTAAAAAAAAATCAATATAATAAATTTTGGGTATGCAGTATTACACAAAAATAAAATTGAATGAGAACCTAGTTTAAATTTGTTAACATAAATGCATGGCTATAGTTCAATTATGGTGACAGGTGAAATTTTTGACTGACTATTGAGCCACCCTGAAAATTTTCAAGCCCTGGTTATGTAAATCAGTAAGCAGGAGCACAGGAATATTTTTTGTTTGAAAGTGTAATTATGTGAAATTGTTGTAGAAATCATACAGGTGTTTGGCAAAGCTTGGATATAAGGGAGGTCCTGCGATACTTGTTTACAATTTCTTTTAACAATGGGTGTTGAATATAACAATTTTTTTTTCACCATAAATTAAATAAAGTTTTGTTTTTTGAGTCTATAATATTCTTTTACAAACAAAATTTACAACTTATATAAAATATGTCACCTTTACATTATAGATAGGCCTACTCTTTGAATTCGGGTTGGTACAAAGGATATTATGTAACCATAAAACAAAATTTGGGAGGTAATCAAGGTGCCCATATACCCTCTCCTATTTCTTTACATTTTGTCTACAAGGTGTTGACTCAAAACAAACATCACTATATTTTATTAAAAATTATGATATGGGATAAGATATTAAAAAAATATATGTAAAACAATTTCTTAAATAAATGTGCAACCTTCGACTTTCTAAATTAGTGTTTATTAATAATTATATTCAAAACTGTAGAAAAAATATATAAATAATTGGATTTAATTTGTTTTAGCTGTTATTAATTTAGTTTATATTATTTCTCAAGGGGTTAGTGATTAGAGAACAAAAAAAATCTTTTGAAATTTGTAAGCTTATTGTTAAGCTCCGTCCACATACTTTGTATTCTGCTTTAGACAAAATTCTTTCAAATAACTTAATTGGACGTAGTCTCAGACTTTCTCATTGGTTGGCACGGTCACATGATTAAGGATATAGACTATACATATACAGAACTTACTGACTATGCATACAAGACTTGAGTCTACAAGACATTTACTTAGAATATACTACACAGTGCAATTAAATCAGCTTCAGAAACATTTGGGAGCTTCCAGAGGAAATTCATTATTTCATAAAATTAAACATCTATAGTAAAGTAACCCTGCCAAGAACTTACTTTTTACATAATGGGAAGCCGAAAAGCTTAATTTGATCAGCAGGCTATACAAAAATAATATTTAACAAAACAACATGCTAACCACATTTATGAAACATACTATCGATTGCTATTCATGCATACATTTAATTTGAGAAATAATCTCAAAATATTATTATTGATGGAATGTGAAAGCTTTGAATGAATTAAATTAAATATTATAGCAAAATACTTTACAAAACAATTTTATATCAAATGAAATATAGTTAAGATAAAAACTTGTGTTAAAAAATAAAGTTTTTCAGAAAATATTTTCTCTGTAAATACTGTATCTGTTTTTATATAAAAATTATAAAATTCAAACTACACAAAATAATAAAAATAGATTTTATTCCAAATATAAATGCAATCACTGCTCTCTAAAACTATCTTATTTAGGCAATCCCAGAATAGCTTGCCAATGTTTTTAAAGTCATACAAATAAAAAGGAACATTAAATAAGTACTAATGAAAAAACAAGACGTGATGGGTCCATACATTTTGAATAACATAAAAAATATAAACACAAATGCCAACAGCAGCACAATAAAAAAAATTGTATTTCAAATAATTTTTATATGACATTTTTCTTTATCTAGCACTGCTAATAATGCACTTTCCCATATCTTATTCAAAACATTAGTATTAGATATATGAAATAAAACAATTTGAAAACGTGAACGATATTAAAATAAATATTACTTTTTTCATTAATAAATTTATTCAAAATAAAATAATAATCTTCCTATTTTTTTTTTTTTTGAAACTTTGCAAATTTTTTATTGCTTAGAAAATATTTAAAGTTAATTAGAAAAATATAAATGAAAAATGGTAGACTACGCATATAAAATAAAACATAATTATAACATTCAAATCTGAAATTAAATAAGAATAAAATAGGTCATTAAACTAAAGATGAAATACAAATTTTGATTAAGCCTACCTTTTTTTTAAATCACCACCCCATATATATATATATATATATAGTTAATTATCAGCTATAATGTCTATGTTTAAGTAAAATAACCAAACTATAGTTAACCTGTTTGGCTATTCCTTTTCTTAAAGTATGTTTTATAATAAATCTGTACCTTGAAAGTCTAATTTATAATAATTAATTTATCCACAAGTAAAAGTGCTTTGTAAACCACACAGATTTGGAAGAGTTGAAACAAAACACCAATTTGTATTTAGGACTGGATTTCTCACTAGGCTGACAAGGTAGTAAATCCGGCCTTGTTGTATCCTTAGTACAAGAGAATGTGCACATTTTTACTTATTTTAATTTAAGAGTGTGTAGAAAAGTTTGGTGGTGTTTGTAAGTACTGTAACTAGCAATTTATATTTTATATACACACATTATAACTGCTCTGTGGGTTAAAATACTTTTTATAAAAAAATGTATATGAACCTGTCTGGAGTATTTACATAACTAAACTCATGTATTGGGGATGAAGAAAGTAGAATTTGTGTGGAGGGTGAGAAACCATTTAGGAAAAACCACCCCATCACATAAGGCAAAGATTCAATCCTCAACCTCCTCATCCTAGACAGTCCATAATTATGATATAAATATTAATGTAATGTATTTGATGAATAATAAAGTAGATATATAATATATTTTTGTGTATATTGGTGTACATGTTTTAAAAAATGAAAAAGTGGTAGTGTTAATTATTATAAGGTTGACATTACAGGCTTCATTAGGTAATGTTAGACTTAAATAAAATAAGTATCCATCTTTTATAATAGATAGAAAGTAAATGTGACAACTCTAAATATGAGTTGCTTTTACTGCCATAGTACTGAGTAATCTACCTGCATTCAAGTAGCTATATTTTTGTAATTTTCCCCAAACATTTGACAAAGTGATTTTCTTGTAAAAAAAAAAAAAAGCTGGTCTTTCACTAAAATAAGTGGCTGTATAAACAGGCTTAATCTGATTTATTTTTACTTAACTGTAAAGTTATTAAAGTAAATAACACATAAGCCTACTTTTGAAGTACAGATTTATATATTTTACATTAATTCTAGTTAACAAAATATGTAGCGCAATTACAATCAGATCAAAAATTTGATCAAAAACTTTAATATTGCATAAGTCTTTGACTAGAAAGTAAATCACAAAAAAAAAAATTGCATACAAAAAAATAAAAATTTGATAGCAAAACTAGGCTAAGAATTAGTCAAAAAAGTAAATAAATACAAATTACTTAGAAAAGTTAAAGTTTAAATGAGTTAAAATAAACGTCTATAAAACTTTTAAGTACTAATATAAGATGAGTATATAAGAAATTATTATTTGCAATAGTTAAAAAGAAAGTTTATCAAAAACATAATCAAAATGATATAAAACAAATATTTCACTTGCGTACACATTTGCCTTTCCTAAAAAAAAGAGAGCTACTATGAGAAGTATAATTTGGAGTAGGGATGTGCTGGGGAGGTGTAAAGTAGTGATGTACTATTACTGACATAAGCAGCGAAAATGTAGGCAATGAAGGAGCAGGATGGAGGAGGTATGAGTAAGGGGCTACAGTCATGTGAGGAGAACAGAGAAGAAGGCCAAGAGCAAGAGACTGAAGGGAGTGCAGAGGAGTGTGGAGGAAAGAGGACTGGGTCATTGTGGAGGANATATATATAGAGAGAGAGAGAGAGAGAGAGAGAGAGAGAGTATGAGCAAAGTATCAATGGCCTAGAAGTAATGATGTAATTATCTTCGTTTGATTTTTTTTTGGAAACAAACTTAGTCAGACATTCAATTTATTTGTGTGAGGAGCATCACTAAGTTGATGAGAGAGTAGAGAGAGAAATGACAGATGCTGGGTGACGAGACATCTGATGAAACCAGTGGTCCAGAGGTATAGAGGGCATCCCACAGCTACTATACAACCATCACTACAAGGTCTACTCAGGGACAGATTAAGATTGTGTAGGCACTTGGGCTACAGGTACCGTGAGGCCTCCAGTAATATTTTCACAAAAGAAAAAATAGAGTTTAAGAGGACAATATATACTCGTATGTATACAATATCATGTTTCCTTTTGCCATAACAGACACAACACCCAGCCTCTGGTTGTTAATTCATCACAGTGAAAGGGTAAACCCACATTTCAACAATGGTACATTTTTTGACCATGCCAGGAATTGAACCTGGGACGTTTAGCTCATTAGAAAGACACACTACCGACTGAGCTATAGTGTCACACTATAAGCACTCAAAATTAATTACAGTATTTAAAAAAGGGTTCAATTAATATATTGTATATATATATATATATATTAATAAATATATATACTATATATATATATATACATATATACTCCATTAATGGTAGGAATTATTCTATGAAAGGTCTTTTTTCCTACCAATATCCTACTATATAAAAGATTTCTGTTAAGGAAAAAGGCCTTTCAGAAAACAATTCCTACGCCGAACAAACTTTATATATACAATATATTATAATATATAATATTTAGCATCGAGTCTTACTACCCGTTCGGGTTATACGCTTTAAGTAATAATTACGCTAATGGATTAGGAATTGGGAAGGTTGAATTAGAGGAAGTGAACCCACATTTGCATGGAGGGAGAGTGGAAAACCATTTAGGAAAAACCACCCCAGTTCACTCGACCGAGATTTGAACCTCGATCTCCCCATCCTCAGCAGTCGAGCTTAACACGACAAGCGCGTTAGCCAACTACGCCATCGAGGCGGGTTATACAATATATTAATTGAACCCTTTTTTAAATAATTAATTTTGAGTGCTTAAAGTGTGACACTATAGCTCAGTCAGTAGTGTGTCTTTCTATTGAGCTAAGCGTCCCAGGTTCGAATCCTGGCATGGTCAAAAAATGTACCATTGTTGAAATGTGGGTTTTCCCTTTCCCAGTGATGAATTAACCACCAGAGGCTGGGTGTTGTGTCTGTTCTAGATTTAAGTTAATTGATAAGTTATGTGCTGATATAATCAGCCAGTTCAGAAAGTGAATGTTAAATTAAATTAATCTCTTGGGGCCCTCCAGATGGCGGAGTCCTCTGGACTGTAGCCCCTAAGGCCTGTCTCTGTCTTAATCTGGCCCTTTGTCTTCTGTGACTTGCATTTAAAACACAAAGGCAAACACTGATATATTTATCATATTATTATCAAATAAAAAACAAAATGGCACCAAACTGCTATAGTTAGTAAACAAACAAAGAAGGATAGAAGGGAAAGGCCTTCACTCTTAACAGAGAAATGTAGGACTTGAAGCTCACAATTAAAAACTGAACAAAACAGTTTACAATAATTTACTGTGCACATCAGACCCCTTCTTCCACAGAAGAGAGTAAAAGACTGACTGGACTTTAGAGGTTGATAGTTGTTTGGATCCTGCATTTGACTGTCCTAACTTGTGTATGGATTCTTGAATATATATAAATAAATTTTATAAATATACTCGTATATCAATATATTCAAGGGGGCGTATAAAATGTCATGGAATGAAAAACCGTGCTAAGTGAGATTTAGGACGCCTATAAAAGAGAGGGGTCCTTTTGATTTATTTTTATTAACTCTCAAAACTTCACTTAAATAAAATAAAATCAGTTATTAAATTTGATTCAACTCTGTTTTAGATCATTAAGTTAATTAGTCAAAACATCCAAATAGTCAATGAAACAGTAAGGGAACAAATCTATACTACCAACTATGAATGACCGAAATGTTGATAATAGACCGCGCTTTCCCTGCATAAAAATCAAACACTAAGCACTGAGCTACTACTATTGTATAGCAAAATAAGATGGAAGTTCCCCTATTCTTTACTTCAACCATGCTATCCAAGTACAGTGTTGAACTAGTTGTGCCACATTTTGGCGACCATCTTGTAGTGAAAATGTGTTTTAGAAATATCAACTTATTACAAGCGCTACCTGCAGTAATTACTAAAAATTTTGGTTACACTTCCAATAGGTATGTAATTTCCTAGTCATTGTCACAGTTGTCTCTTAAACATTTGTATCCATAAGTGACATTGTGTTTACATTGACACTAGAGATTCTTAACAAAACTGTATTTTTAATGAAATATTATTTGCATTTAAGTTTTGAGACTTCAACCTTAAAAGGAAACATTCTTTTTAAAACCTTTATTTTAATACCAAGATGAGTTTTCACATCAAACATAGTTTTCTCAATAATATGCTAAATTTAAAAGTCTATTAAATTCATAGGATAAATCAATGAGGTACTTAGCGATTAAAAAATATAAATCACTGAAACAAAAATTGTTCTTATGAGTTGAGTAATAAAATTACTTCAGTGAGCTTTACACACGTCACCATTTTGAAATGATATCTCTGTAAAATAAAATATATTATATTAATAATAGTCATGGGTAGTAATAGTAATAATAATAATAATTTTGATCACCCCTGTGGTCTAATGGTCAGAAATCCTTGCTACATATCCAGAGGTCCCAAGTTTGAGCCCAGGAGCTTCTAAAATTTATCTCTGAAGCAGTAGGTTTGGAACGAGGTCAAACTCAGCCTTGTGTGGACAAAGGAGAAGCTACTTGAATAAAGAAGTAGCGGCTCTTGTTTAGAAACTGAGGTCAACGGCCAGTGTGTTCATTGTGCTGACAACATGACACCTTCTGTACATAAATATTGGAATTATCATCGTTAAACGTGGTGGCTGCTCAGTCGGTATAGCTCGCTTGTGGGCTCAAACCACGGAGTTGATCACATTTTACAATATTTCATGAGTCTGGCATGCCAGACCACGACTTGTATATCAGGCCTGTTGACCATCAAAATGATAGAAAAATAGTATTCAATAAATATTTGAATTAGCCTACTATGTGTAGTTTAAAAAGACATACATCTTCATTAAATAAACAGAACCTTTTTCTTTTGATAAATGTATCACCCCCGTGATTTACCTTTGTGTGTTAACAATCTTTCACTCTCACTAATGCTTATTGACAACAGACTTTTGTCTTAGTACCACAATGTACATATCTTGCTCAGTCTGAAACTTAAGTTATTTAGGTTGGAACTATGAGGACTATAGCAGGATAGCCAACATCCTGTCGGTAAATATATAACAATATCTGGTTTAGTTAAATTCTTTTTAAACTCTATGTACAAAAGCATTCTTAGTTCCTACTCACTAGTCAACAAATCTTGCAATCACATGGCCACAAGTCAAAATATTAAAAATATTATATTTGACAAAAAAAAAATCCTTCACATTTGCACTTCATTAATTCATTAAGAGTTTAGATTATTTAACTCTTGAAAAACTTAAACATCCATATACAATTATAATACAAAAACTGGAATATCTATTTCAGGTTCACATTAAACATTTATACACAAAAAACAACATGAGAAAACTTGAAATTATCTTGGATTATGAAGTGAATTGACAAAGAACAAAATGTTTGAAATACATAACTAAATAAATTAATATGTTTATTCCGTGATTAAACTTAATAGGAAGTAATTTAATCAGTGAAAGTAGAATATTTAGTCTCAAATGCACAATTTTATTTAGTTTTCACAATAAATGCAGATCTATTGAATACTATATAGTATTATGATTAGTATGACAACCTTTTCTATGGCAATATATGTTTAAAAAAAATATTTTCCTTAGTATAGGACGTTCACAATTTACTGATTGGCCTAAAACAAGACCTTGCCACAATTCTGGTAGCAATTATAGAAAGACTTGCAAGGCTTGTTTCAAGATAATCAGCTAAAAGGATGCAACAGTAAATATTTTAATTTAACTCGTGCTTACTAAGCTGGTTATTACTTACCTGTTAAATTATTTACAACTTTCAGGTCATATGGTCACGTGAGAAACTGTTCCCAAGTAGGACTAGTAAACATGATCGGTCATCATCATGTTTTAAATTATGACTAGTTACTTAATCCAAAAGAGCTTTTTAAGTATCGATATAGTCTTAGAATAATTTAAACGTGTCTAAAAATTGTTAACGCCTAAAGTATTTTACTGGAAAAGTTATTATATTATGCATTTCCAGTTTGAAATATTAATAAAATACTGTATACAATATGATATAAAGTAATTTAAAATAAATTATACTTGAACTTTTAAAGTTATTTCAGGTGTTTGTTGAGATAAGGCATTTGAACGAACATAAGCATTTTTATAAAAAAATATATATATATATTATTCTGAATTCTTATGCAATGACAAACAAAACATGACCAAACATATCTGACACTAGGCATATTGAGGTTTTTCTAGTAATATTTAGCAACAATTTAATTACAAATAATGCCCATTCCCAGTGTTTGTACTTTTACATGTTCCTATCTAAGTGTCCTATCCTTTACAATTTTCCCTTTTGTGTTTTTGTTCTCCTTTAGGAAGTTGCATTGAACGTTATATCTCCCTCCTGATTGATAAGTTCTGATAGAATGAAACCTAGGTCTGGTGATTGGGCGTTAATGACCAATTTTTTTCAAGGGTCAGTCATTACCTCTTTGTCCAATGACAGCAGTGTAAAGTATGAACTGTGTTCTTTTCTTTTGTAAAAGTCATATTGTGTTTGTTTTGACATTAACTCTGGATTACTATGAAACTATATCTTAAATGTTCTGAAATTAACTCAGGATTACTATGAAATTATCTCTGAAATTATTTATGAAATGTTCTGGCATTAGCTCTGGATTGCTATGAACTTATCTTTGAAATGTTCTGACACTAGCTATGATTTAATATGGAATCATCTCTAAAATGTTCTGACATTAGCTCTGGATTACTATGGAATTATCTCTGAAATGTTCTGACATTACCTCTGGCTTGCTATGAAATTATTTTTGAAATGTGCCAACATTAAATCTGGAATTATCTCTGAAATGTTATGTCATTACCTCTGGATTGCTATGAAATTATCTCTGAAATGTTCTGACATTACCTCTGGATTGCTATGTAATTATCTCTAAAATGTTCTGACAATAACTCTGGAATACTATGGAATTATCTCTGAAACGTTCTGACATTACTTCTGGATTACTATAGAATTATCTCTAAAATGTTCTGACATTAACTCTGAAATACTATGGAATTATCTCTTAAATGTTCTGACATTACCTTTGGATTGCTATGTAATTATGTCTGAAATGTTCTGACATTACCTCTGGATTGCTATGTAATTAATTATCTCTAAAATGTTCTGACATTAACTCTGGAATTCTATGGAATTATCTCTGAAATGTTCTGACATTACCTCTGTATTACTATGGAATTATCTCTAAAATGTTCTGACATTACCTCTGGATTGCTATGTAATTATCTCATAGATGCTCTTATATTGCCTCTAGATTTTTCAAACATACCCTCATGATTGTTCTGACATTATTTCAAAAAGGTCCATATTATGGTTGATTATCAACAGAACAGTCTCCTTGGAATGTTCTGACCAAAACTACGGATTGTTGTATTACTAGTGGAATTTTCTTGTACTGTGGTAACTTCTAATTGGTCTTAACTTTACTTATGAAATTCATTTATTCTAGAATATTCTATTTTTGATTTAGGATAACTATGAATCCATGATCTGATTTGGTTAAAATTCCCAGATAGAATATTTCTAAGACAAGTAAATAGTAATTTTAATCTATTATATTTGGAATAAAATCAAAATCAAGCTAATACATTTTTTAAACCTTAATTTATTGCATTCAATTTTTCAGTTTTATTTAGCTTAGACACATCAAAAGTATTTTAAAATATTCAACCACCCTTGAGTGGTTCTCTTTTATGCTTAAAAGGGACAACAAAGAATATATGTCTATCTATGCGAGTGTTTCTCAAAGTGTGGTCCTCAGACCACTGGTGCTATGTAGCAGCCAATCAAGTGGACTACAAGATCTCACCAAGTTTAGCAATAAAAGTGAATTAAGAAATGTTGATCACATATAGTACAAAAATTTGAAATGCAAAAGATTAAATATGAAATATAACTAATATGTTGTATTTTATTTCTCTTATGTAAACATAGAGATAAAAATCAATCGAGTGAGGTCAGATTCAATCACCAAGAAAACCAAAGAAAGTGCCAGCAAACTCCTGTGCCGAGAAACTCATGGTAACTGTGATTTTTTGGTGGATGTTATGGAACACACAATCAATGCATAGGTTTATCATCAAACATGAAAAACAAACATCACGGCATGTTGAGCTTAGAAGTGGTTTTCTCTCACGATAACACCCACCCACATTGTGCCGTGCGTACTCGAACCCTGTTTCTAACATCCAATTGGACATTGTTCAATCATCCTTCATACAGCCCAGATTTGGCTCCTAGTGATACTATCTTTTCATTCATATGAATAAATGGCTTCATCACAGCGCTTTAACAATAATCCATGTCAATGTTTGTGTTTTGTTAAAATTTATATGCTACAGTATGTGAATTCTGATGACATACTATGTTTCTTTGTTTTGCATGAACAGAGTTAACATTAATTTGATTGTGGTCCCTGCATGAGTTAGCTATATTTATAAACATTATATTACAATACTGAGCCAGTATAGTAGTTTACTTACGTGACCTTAGGGACCTGATAGTTGCAACTTATAAACATAGAGCTGCCGTGGAAATTATCAGTTTAATGTGAACGTTTCTTAAATAAAGCCCTGGTCTATTGAAACTCATCGTCTGAGCTGAGCAGCATTGTCTTTTCATTGTAGTTCTGGCTGATGGTGGCCACCCTCTGGTTCGGGAGTGAGCCATGTTTTCGGGTATGGCCTGACCCGGGGCCCCCTCCACCTTGATTGGGGTCATCAGGGTCGTAGCTGCCTACACGCATTCCACGATGCGAGTGTGAGCCTGCATCACCCACAGACAAGAGCGGAGCAACTGGTTGGTACATTTCTTAACAAGTATACTACAGTCAACCTGAACATGGGAATTGAAACCAAACCAGTTTCGGTGGCCGCATGGTCTAAGGGGTCACTCTCATGTTGGACTAGACTGCCAATGACAGGGATATTGGGGTTTGAATCCTGGTCGGGTGGTACTGAAGGTGGGTTTTATTCCAAATAGTTTTCCACTCTCCCTCCATGTAAATACAGATACACTTCCTATAACCTGAACAGGCAGTACTAACAAAATACTGAAATTAAGAACTTTGTCTTAGTACAATCTATGATTAGGGCATTTTTTTATATAATCACGTCTAACTTTTTGTTTGTGTTGTACATATATACTAGTTATGCTAATGTGTTAGTGCTGAAGAAGGTTCAATTCAGAGGACGTTTACCTGCAATTATGTAGAGGAAGTTTGAAAAACCATTTAGGGTGTAAAAAAAATCAATAGGGCTATACTCAAATTGGGATTCGAACCCCGATCTCCCTCATTGGCAGTCCAGTCTCTAGCAGGAATTGTACCGCAGACCAAATGACCATGAAATAACATATCAGGGTCATTCTTCACTAACTATTTAAGGAATGAATCTACATAAGCTTGTGAAGTAGTCGACCACTTAATGCTCTTTCCGAACCCAGCCCCTTGTGAGTGGCCTTATTGCCGCCACTGTACACTCGCTTTAATGAGGAAACAACTCTGGGTATCTAGCAATAACGTGTTTTCACTTTTCAAATTAAGAAAAAGGATTCAAGTTCAATTCTCATGTTTGGGTGTTAGTTTTAAACTCTATTAAAAATACAAATGTGTATGAACCGAGAAGTGAATATGATAACCATTTGTTTAAAGCGTTAACCCGCCTCAGTGGCGTAGTTGGCTAACGCGCTTGTCGTGCTGAGCTCGACTGCTGAGGACGGGGAGATCGAGGTTCGAATCTCGGTCGGGTGAACTGGGGGTGGTTTTTCCTAAATGGTTTTCCACGCAAATGCGGGTTCACTTCCTCTAATTCAACCTTCCCAATTCCTAAAACCATTAACGTAATTAGTACTTAAAGTGTATAACCCGAACGGGTAGTAAGACGTGGTGCTAAATATTAAATATTATTATTAATGTTTAAAGCGTTTGATTATGATGCTATAGCCCAAAACAAACCTTTTATTTGATCCATGAGGACTATGTCTAAACTGGTGGAACAAACACGAACTGTTGTGGCATCATGCTTTGAGAATGTAGTGTCACAGTACTTATATACTTGTGCCGAGCACGCACATGTACATACAATTATTATTTTAGCACTACAACTTACTACTTGTTCGGGTTATACACTTATGTAATAATTATACTGATGGTTTTAGATATGAGGAATGTTATAGAGAGAAGAAGTGTACCCAAATGTGCATGGAAGGAGAGTGGAAAAACATTTTGAATAAACCACCCTCAGTAAACCCAACTAAGATTCAAACCTTGATCTCCCTGTTATCAAGAGTCTAGTCTACTGGGAGAGTGACGCCTTAGACCATGCAGCCACCAAAGTAGGTCACATACAAACTATTCATATTATGTTGCTCTTCTCTCTTAAGAAGAGATAACACCAACATTCAGAAGATACAGCTCAAACAGTTGTCGCATTGTGTTGCAGGTATCTGTATTCTATTTTAGAAAACAGTGGAAATTACACAAGTAAAACCATATAATTATGTTTTAAAAATACAACAAAATTAAAACATAATAATTTTAAAATAAATAGCTGATTCAAAGTTCAATATTTTCAAGTGAAGAATATAGAAAACCCCACTTAGATACATTTCCTGGTTAATTGACCTTGAGATGGGGCAGTCCTATTATTACTATTCCTTAAACACCATTTAATATATAAATGTTGTTAATATATCTGACCCCCTTTGGTGGCTTCGTGATCTAACGTGGTACTTTTGCAGTAGCCTAGACTACTGATGACAGGGAGATTGAGGTTCGAATCTCGGTTGGGTGTAATGAGGTTTTTTTTCCAAAGGTGTTTTCCACTCTCCCTCTACGCGAATGCGGATATACTTACTATTAATATAAACTTTATAATCCCTAAAACCCCACCGTAATTATTACATAAGCATATAGCCCCCATGAATAGTAATAATTATATATATATATATATATACACACACACACACACACACACACACAAAACGTGTATCTAAAACATTGCATCAAACTTTTGCAGGCTATTCCTTGGGTGAAAATAGAATAATTCACATCAGCAAGCTAGGGTCCATCTTAAATATTAAGGGTGGTATTCACCCCTAAAGATAGAACTAAAAACGACTGTTGTGTGAAATATTATGAAAACGTCTCAGGGTATCACAACAAATCTTTGTATACTACTTATTGAAACCTTGATCATTAATAAACTAAATGTGCTGTTGCCGTTACCCACCCCAATCATGTAAAGAAAAGGGGGGGATTTGTAACACTTTTTTCTGCAATAAAATATGACAAAGTAAGTATTACTAATTTTGAATTAAGATTACAAACATGAAGTAAAAATTAACAAAAAAAGGTGTCTTGGAGAAACTGTCTAGCTTTCCTCGTTTTCGAGATAAGCACACAAGTTTGAGCTAAGAGACAAGTGTGAATGCCTGCCAGGTAGGCAACCAGAATTGCAGTGTTACTTCGCACTGCAGTTGTTTAACCATTTTTAACGGCACGTGTAACTATGTATCACGTACATTTGGTAAACAAGGCTGGTTTGTGTGTAATGATGGAGAAACTCAGATACTTTTCCTTCTTCATAAGTTCCGATGTGTTGCTATTTATCACATTAGTAAGTTTAGCAAGTGTTCAAAATTGTGGCCCCTAACGTCATTTCAATAATTGAGGTGGCGTATCAATGACTGGCGTAATCTTTCGAAAACACGTGGTGTTTCTTGAACCTTATCACATGCAGCACCTAGCCTGGATAACAGGTCTACCTCGGATTCAATGGCTGTCTCGTACACCAAAGCTTTGAAAAAGTCCCACAGAAAGAAGTCTAACAGATTAAGGTAAGATAAGGAGAGCGAGCGTGGTGGCTACGCAACAGCTATACTGGTTGCCTACCTGGCAGGAATTAACACTTGTCTCTGAGCTCAAACTTGTGTGATTATCTTGAAAACGGAAAGAGCTAGACAGTTTCTCCAAGACACCTTATTTGTTAATTTTTACTCCATGTTTTGTAATCTTAAGTCAAAATTAGAAATACTTACTGTGTCATATTTTATTGCAGAAAAAGTGTTACAACCCCTCCTTTTTTACATGATGGGGGTGGGTAACGGCAACAGCACATTTAGTTTATTAATGATCAAGGTTTCAATAAGTAGTATACAAAGATTTGTTGTAATACCTTAATCAGTTTTCATAATATTTTAGCTCTATCTTTTGGGGTGTATACCACCCTTAATAACCAAGATGGACCCTAGGTTGCTGATGTGAATTATTCTATTTTCACCCAAGGAATAGCCTGCCAAAGTTTGATGCAATGTTTTAGATACACATATATATATTAAAGACTGCATTAGTTTCCATTGTGACTTATTATCTTTTCAGTCTATCTACATTTAACTATACTAATGGATTCTCAAAGTGCTATTAAAACTCTAGAGTAAAATTCCAGTAGATTTTCCTTTTTTACTGGCAAAATAATTTTCATGATTTTTAAAAGGCTTTTTTCTCCTTGGTTGTAAAACTTTGAACAAATAGTTCTGAAGAAAAATGTTTAGTAAAAGGTGTGTTGAACAAACAGCCAAATTTTAGTACCTGAGCAAGTATTGTTATAACTGTTCTAGTGTTAAACCTGAATGAGCAGTAAGATGTGATGCTAAAGAGGGGAAAAAGTATTTTTACTTAATGCCTAGGTTAGTAGATTAATGGAGTCGTAAAAGATGCATACCCCCTACAACCTCAAATAATTCTTAAAAATACACTTTAAATTACTTCATGATGGCTCTTTGTTAGAAAAACAAACTCTACGATCACCTGTTGGGAGCTTTAACAGGAACCACTATAGATAGGGCCCTCCCTTCCTCCTAAAAAAAAAAAAAATTCAGGGTACAACCTTGGAATTACTTTACATCCTCATCACATCTATGTTTTAAGGTCTGGATCAGAAAGTCATTATTCCACTTGTGATATGGACTCGGCCGCAGTAATATGTATACAAGTGTGCCACTTCCACCTGTGGCGGAACATTATTTGTGCAAAGGGAAGATTAGAAAAAGTATTTTTTTAATGGCCCCCAAGTCAAAGGGAGGTCCGGGGACTCAACCAAAGAAAACGTTTAAAATTTTCATGACACTAGACACTATTTATAATGGACCTCTCCTTCAAATTTTTGGCAGATACCAACACCCAATAACTTTTACCAGCTTATTTTGACAGATGTACAAAATTCATGAGTAATTCCCGATTTTTCTGATTATTGGCCACCCTAATTATGGACAAGGAAGATAGAATTTTAAAGGAAATATACCCGAATTTGCGTGAAAGTAGAGTGGAGAACCTTTTGGGGGAAACCTTGCCAGTATTGGAACCCTGACCTACCCATCATTAGCAAACCAGCCTATACACGCTTGCCCCCTCACATGGGTGTGTATACTGCTTTATTTTTTATAGTTTAACAAACTAATGTGGCTACAGTTAATGTTTTGTTTTTAAATGGAAAGTGTAGTCGAAGAAGATTTTAGAGCGACACCAAATATTGTATTATGGCTATTACCTAAAGTGATCTATATTTATTACAATAGTATATAGTGTAATCCGACACCTTAGCTCAGTCAGCATGTCTGTCTATTGAGCTAAGAGTCCCGGGTTCTATTCCCGACACTGCCGAAAACTTATCATTGCTGAAATGTGGGTTTACCTTTCACCGTGATGAATAACCGGCCGGGGACTGGATGTTGTGTCTGTCCTAGTCTTAAGATAGATTATAAGGACAATCAAACTGGTGGTAGAAAATATATGGCTTGAATAAAAAAGTGACCCGGACCAAAGGCTGGAAAAATTAATGGATGTAAAAAAAAAGGATTGTGTTTAAAATTTCAATAGCTAAAATTTTATTATTAAAATAATTATTTTTAATAATAATGTGGATAATAGATTAAAAAAGAAAATTTATTCCTTAAAATATTTTCACACTTATTTTTTCTTCCTGTAAACTCCTGCTGCACACCAGTTGAACCTTCATTGTGCACCAATGTGCCACTGCACACCAGTTAAAAAACTATGCATAAGACCATGCGATGACTGAATAGTGTTCTAGTTTAATAATAACCGAGGTGAAACATAGCCAGAAGCAAAAAACTCGCACATAACATCACATTTGAAGATTTTCATGCAAAATTGTGGTTTAAACTCCCTGCTGACCCATTTGTGATTTCATATCCCATTCCTTCTTGTAGCACAGCTACAATAATACTCCCATATACACACATTAACATGGATAACAAAAATACTTTGCGTAGGTGCAACATCTAAAGAAAGTCTAAAATATAGCTACTGTGGATACTAACGAAATAAAACAAATTCCAAATCAAAATAAACCATTTAATTCCATATGACAAATAAAATAAAATTAAGGCTAAATACAAAAAGAAAAAAATTAAATACAAATTAAAATTGAGAATATGAAAAAGAAATAAGAAATTACTATTCAATTTGAAAATTAAATAGAATTAAGGTTGGTATGTCACAAATTGTGGCGTAGACTTATTATATAAGTATTATTTCTAAATAATAAGTAAAATTCTGTACAGTTAAATACAATATTTGAGAAGTATAAAAATAAAATAGTATTTGCATTCAAAACACTCACATTTAGCAAAAAAAATGTACAAATTAAATGTCCAACCAAACAGTTGTTTGCCAAGTAGTAAGCCTAATCTAATCCAGCCCTTTTATTAATGCTGTTGCAGTCATTGGCTATAGGAAAACTATAGAACAAAAGTTACACGATAGATTACTACTCTATAGGAGCATAATAAACCAGTATTTTACAAAGGGATTGTGTGGACAAATGGTGCTGCTTCATGTGGTCAATCATGTAAGTTTTGGTTGGTTAACTTGTCGAAACGTGAGCACTCATTTGGTGGAAATAATATTACACAAAAAATGGTGAACTTGTAGTCAAGTATGAACAGCTCTTACCTCGAGTGAAACTATGAAATAAGACTCCCAGAGGGACTCAAACAAATAAAGTATCTTAGTCTGAAGTGAGTGAGTATTGTTTTAAAGTGCAATGTGAAATAGAAACAACAATTGGAAAGAGGAAACATGAGTCTACTTGTGAAGATAAGGACAATAAAGATTAGAAACTTCCCATAACTATGAAATGAGTTGTGAATGTTCAAAACCATAATTAATCAATTTAAAAAAAAATTATAGGCGCTTTATTTGGTTCTAAGCTTGCCCTAAAAATGAATTAAAATAGAAATAGGTTATTGGTTTGTGACAGGTCATGGTGGGGATACTTCCACCCCCCTCCCCCTATATATAAACCACTCAGAGATGGTTGGCTAAGTTTAATGCAGGTAGATTGGAGGGTAAAATAGAAACAGGGTGGTATGAGAGCAGTGATTACAGTCAACTAGAAGCAGTAGCTTCAAGCAAGGGTGCATGCAGAGCAGCTGCTTATCAAAACACAAACCGAGACCATCAAGATGTCAGAATCAAACAGCATTTAAATTAACTCACTCAAGTTACACAAAATTGTTTCAGAGAGCTCCATGGCAATGATTAATAGATGACCAAATATGGGCATGTGGTAACATTTTACATGCTTATTCGACACAATCTTTTTTTTTTTAGCACTGTGTCTTACTAGCCATTCGGTTTATACGCTCAAGTACTAATTATGCTAATTGGTTTGGAATTGGTGAGGTTGAATTTAGAGGAAGTGAACCCGCATTTGCATGGAGGAAGAGTGGAAAGCCAGTTCCCCAGACAGAAATTAAAATCTCAATCTCCCTGTCCACGGCAGTATAGATTAACACAAAACCAGCGTGTTAGCCAACTACGCCAACGAGGCAGGTTTTGTTTTATTAAATGGGCTAAGAAATATGGAGGGATTAACCCTCTTTCCTTTCCATTTTAAGGACTAATAGAAAGAGCCAAAAACAGTTCAATTACATTTAAGGTGTCTTTTCTGATGCATGAGAAAGTTCATATTGATTGAAGAACCACCTCTGCTTCAACAGTTACATATTACGTGTAAACAAGAGTTCACATTCTGACAGGTTAACCAACACAAAATGTATCCATCCACACCTTCAAATTTTATATACATATTTTGTTTTGTAATCTTTTCCTGGGCCAGTATCAAGACAAAGCCCAAGAGTTAAAATTAAACTTAACTCATGCTATTTTGTTAAAAGTGATTAAGATAAACCCACTGGCAATTAATCTGCCACGCTCCGAAAGAAATAATTGAATATGGAGACCAAATTATAAAAAGGGTATGTGAATAGTTAATATTTTCATAAAGGACGTTAGAAAACTTGACAAGAATTGCTTTGAGCAAATAGAAATTACTTGTCACTGTAAGTTGTTGCGGATATTTTAATCTCTTCCCCTCTAGGTTATCAGCAGTAGCAGCACAATTCTTTGTTCACATGCTATCACACACTTTGTTCATGCAAGTAACCGACATGCTTTCTTCCACTTCAAATGAGGTAAATTAAATGAAAACATGTTCTCAATAACACTGTGCTCAAAGCTTCTCATAGGGCTGATGTGTATTGAGCTCTGAAATAAAAGCAAAGAAAAAAATAATGTTTTTTGAATGTGAGCAAGCAAAACAAGCATCAAACATTGAAAAACGTCAAACAAAACAATAATCACAACATGCAGCATAAGTGGTGAAATAAAATAATATCAAACATGCGTGAATAAAAAAAGCTAGTAGGTATTTTACAGTAAACATATGTTTCATTGTTTTCATTATAATAATGTAACCTGCGTGATGATTTAAATGTGTATACAAATGTTTATTTTTATCTACGTACACTCCGTT
This sequence comes from Timema monikensis, assembly GCA_902151445.1. Taxonomy (NCBI): domain Eukaryota; kingdom Metazoa; phylum Arthropoda; class Insecta; order Phasmatodea; family Timematidae; genus Timema; species Timema monikensis. The sequence continues at coordinate 39,746 of CABFVZ010003357.1, read as the reverse complement.
TACCCTGAAAGGTAGAAGCCTCTCCTAACAGACTACACTATGGCCTTATATTATAATCTATGCCATAGTGAAAATGTGCAAAGTAAGCTTGCTACCTCTCAGGGTAAACGGGGTGTATACTAAAACAAAGCCGGATTTCCCCCTAGGCAAAGTCGGCACAGTACTTAGAACCGACACATTTTTAGGGTCTAGGAATGAAGTACTTTATTTTAACTAGAAAATATTTTTTGAAATATGAAAATAAAAACATTTGAGAGAGAAAACATATACAATTAAAACTTCAAATATATGTTTAAAAAAATCCACAATCTAGGCTACTATTAACATTTCTAAAGACATTTTATTTTTTCGGCTTCTTGTAGCAACAAAGTATTTGAGAACGTCCCCAAAGTTCATATTACAAGTTATATCGCTCTCAATGTACATAAGAGCTAAAGACAATAAATAGCTGATCATGGTTCATAGTAGATACAGCTCAGCATTTACTTAAGATTAGAAAATGAGCTTTCACCTGCCTTTGATCCAATTATAGAAAGATAATATGAACATTTGGAAAACTTGTAACAAGTTTATATTGAGTCCTGTACAATGCGGAAAACATCACAAATTCACCAATAAGTCTGACTAGTGGATGGTGACTAACAATTTTAGTGTATATTTATTTGGTGGTAGTAGTGTTACTGTTATGGTGTACCGCACAGACTTTCTAACTCTTATGGAAACCTTACATACCTAGTTTTAGTTGACATCCATCAAAATCTCCAGTTAGATTTTTTGGAAAGTCACAATACTTTCTATACATGAGGGGTGTGATAAAGTAAAAAGAAAGCAACTTCATTCTATTTTAACAGATTTTTATCACTACTTTTTTTCATTTTTGTTGTGCACATTTATGAAAGAAGGATGGTAAACCATTCAGGTAAAACCACCCTAAGAACAACCGGCCGGGATTTTAATCCAGGTCTTTCCGTCACCAGCAATCCAACCTAAGAATGACAAGTTAGATCATGTGACCACCGATGAGATTCAATACTAACTTATCCACATTACAATTATTTAAATATATATTTTTGAGTTTACATACACTTATGATGCCAATATTAAATCATACATACCTAATCATGTCGCTCCCTTAAAAAGTAAGCCATCCATAGACTGAATCGTATATGCTCTTTTATACTTAAAACTCTTTATGTTTTTTTTTTTCACACATTCGTTTACCACATTTAACCATGTGTGATATGGTCTACCATTCTGCCCAGAGACACAAAATCATTCACTTTTTCTAACAGTTTCCATTTATAATAAGATAACAATACTTTCCTAATTCATCCTTATTAAAAACTATCACCTTAGTTTTGAAGACATTTATCCAAAGATTATTCTTCCTGTCATCACATTCAAATTATTAAATTCACTCTATATGTCACTTTCATTCTCCGTCATTAATATGGTATCATCTGAATATAACATCACACTCACATTCACATTGTCCATTTGTTTACTCACAAGTATCCTTCATACATTAAACAACCATGGAGACATAACACAATCTTGTCTAACATCCTGTTCAATGTTCAACCATTCTCGCAAAGCTTTATCCACACTAATGCACGCTTTACTTCCTTCAGATACCTCCATAATGACATTTACTGACCATAATTCCACACCATACTCTCCAAGAACATTTGATAACATACTCCTATTCACCCGATCGTAAGATTTCTCCAGATTAACGAATACACAATAAACTTTCTTCTTTACTCCCAAACATTTCTCAATCACTTATTGCAATGCAAATATTTGGTCCATGCAACCTCTACCTGGCATGAAACCATTCTGCACACTCCAAAACTTGTCTGCAGTTTTTTCAGGCACCTTCTAAATTGAAAAATCTCCCAAAAACTTTGCCAAGAATACTCAACAAATTAAATGCCCTATAATTCTTACATGCCCTCTTAATGCCTTTGCCTTATACCAGTCATTAGGAATGTTTGACATCCCAGAACACACAATCTGGCAAGTAATACCATGGCCCCATACTTAAGCATCTCACTTGTGATCCGAACTACACCCATACATTTGCCATTCTTTAACAATTTAATAATATTTAACACCTCTACCTCGTTAATTCTTTCACATATCCTAACATTTTCCCTATTTTCTCTACTTTCCCTATGGTTTCACCATATAACTGCTCAAAATACTCCATCACTCTATTGTAGTGTTTTCACTCCAAATCATCTCATCATGTTCATTCTGAATTTCACAGTATTTCCTTGTGATCCTTGTTTTGTTCTCTTTACCCACTTTCAGAACAGCTTTTTAATATTTTCCAAAATCATTTTGATTTCTTTTTATCTCATCTGCTATTTACTCCCCTTTACTACTTTCTTTGCATTCATCTTTTTCTCTTTGTATATGCCCCACAACATTTTACACTAAGTTTTACTCTTCTCAGCAATCATTTGTTTATATGCTTCTTTCTTTTTTCTCACAGCTTCTTTCACATTTTCATTCCACTATACATCTCTTTTTAAGTTTCACATCACAAAAGATCCACACCCATTTTTCACACACTCAACTACAGCCTCTTTTATTCTGTTCCAAGCAAGTCTTATATCATTAGCATTTATTTCAACATTCCACTCATGCTCTTGTACAGTTAATTTTTCGCCCAGCAATCCTTAAACTTTTCCACTTTACCTCTTACTTGCTTAATACTCTTGCGTTGCGCCCTCACAAAATTCCTACCTAATTTAACTACCGAGATCACTAGGAAGAGATATGTTCCACATTCAGCTCCATGCACAGTCCTAATATTCTTTACTAAACTTCTAAGTCTCTCATCATACATCATAAAATATTTCTCAAATCGCCCCTTTGCCATATAGTTAAGTGAATATCTTTGTGCTTAAACCATGTGTTTTGACACAAAAAGCCTTTTTATAAACATAGACTCACTAACTCATTACCATCCTTGTTTACCCTGTCATCACTATACCTTACTAACACTCTTTTGAATTCTCTCTGTGGATACATTCATCTCTCCTAAAATCATAATTCTTTCGCCTGGTTCACTTGCATTCAAGACTTCACTGGGCTCATTCCAAAACTCCACTCTCACATTCTCATCTTTACCTTCCACCGGAGCATAACCAGCAACCAACATAATTCTACGAATGCCTATTTTCATACTTATCCATAGAAGTCTAGATGATACCAACTTATACCTTCTCATAAACAGCTTAGCTGTTGGACCTAAGATTAAACCTACTTCCTGACTTCCCCTCACCCATTCATCCACACCTGGCAACAGTGCCAGACTACCATCAATCATCATTAAAACATATTTACCTTTCCACTTGGTTTCACATACACACATATCAATTTTTCATCCAATCATTTCCTATAACAGTTCAAGCTCTTTACCACACACTTCTCTCCCATTCTATATTCTAATAGGCCACGTTCTCGCTAGCTTGCCAACAGGTGGGCCATTCAGTTATAACCTCAACTTTGGTCATCCAAGACTAATATTGTATAGTTTCTTTTAGTAATTAGTTTAGAGTAGACCAGGTTACTAGCATTTATTGTACCCACATTCATGACAGTATTCGCTGCTTACAGTAATAAATATATAGTTGTTTGAAGTCTATTATACTTACTTTTATAGAAATTGATAAAAATAAAAAGGAAACATAAATTAATAGGTGTAACTTTACTTAAGAAAGCCCACCTATGGAAAGAGGGAGAATCCAATGCACCAAAGTGAAATCTTCTTCCTTTCTTCTGTCTTCTATAGTAGAAGTAGTCACACACACATTTAAACACTTAATTTAACACAAATTGTGTAATATTTCGGCAGCGTGTGTGTGTTTGATAAAGGCAACAATGCCGGAATATTACTCAATTATGCTAAAATTAGTGTTTAAATGTGTGTGTGTGAATACTTCTGCTATAAAAGACAGAAGAAGATGTCACCTTTGTGCATTGGATTCTTCCCACGTTTTTCTTCTTTCCCTAGTTGGGCTTTCTTCACTAAAGTTACATCTACCTGCTATAGGAATATAACTGCCATAATATCCTCAACAAATATGAAAAAAGTTTTAATTTTTTATGATTTATAAAATATTGTAATTGTTAATTTAATAAAAGGTAAAAGCTTTTTTAATGAATAAGGCTTAAACTCATTTTAAAAACTGTTTTAATCTATTATATCTTTATTTATATTAGTAGCTAATTTTCAATCATTAGTATCTGCTATTTTAAAATATATAGTTCAGTTCTCTAATGAGAAGAGGACAGCCGAGTTGTTCTACAGGTGTGTAAGAGACCTGCTATGGAGAAGGGAAGTCCCCTTGAAGTGTAAGGTAGGTTTGTACAGGGCATACTTTGTACCCATTATCACACATGAAGCAGAAATATGGACAATGAATGTAAGAGAGACTGGGAAAATGGAGGCCATAGGAATGAACTTTATGAGGAGCATGTTAGCTGTCACGAGGAGAATCATGATTAGGAATGAAGTTATCCAGGAAAGAGTTGGAGTACAGGGAGTACATGAGATAGTAGAGAAAGCAAGATAGATTGTATGGGCATGTCATGATGGAAAAAAAGATGCCAGAGAAAATTATAATGATGTTTGTGGGGAAAAACCCGCAAGAGAGTCAAAGAAAGAGATGGGAGGAGCAGATAACAGAAAGTGTTCAAGTAAGAAGGGAAGAATTGTATAAAAAGATGGAGGCATTTTATTAAATTCACCCAGCCACAGGCTGGAAACAATTGTTGCTGACGAGTTTAATTAATATTACTAAATCAAATGTATAGCCAATATAAACTTTTTATGATGAAGGTTACAGCAAGTATTATAGCATGGCACCAAATGCACTAACGAGTAATATCAATTAAAACCAATCAGTCAGTTATAATGAAGAGAGAGTAATTATAATTGAAATGCAGGTGTCAACTTACCTGAGCTATACTGAGTGTATTGCTGGTACTGAGGATGGAAGTTGTGGATAGCATCTGTCATTATGTCTTTAGGATTCATTGTTTCCTGAAACAAGTTGGGAAATTATTTACTTTATTGATAAATATAAGCTGAGAGTTTACAAATAATCTAATTCTAGGCAGGAAATATGGTGACAGCTTGCAGGCGGTACTTTATTGCAAACATTGCATGTAAGTCACGAATGTTAACCTATCTGTAAATTATTATTATTTTATTAGAAATACTATATTATCAATAATTATTTCTAGATAGGTTTATATTAACTTTCAGCTAATGTTTACAATAAGAACTTTGTGACCACTTATCCTATTGTAGAAAGGTAGAGACAATTTCCGAGTTGATCAACACTAATTCTAACCAAATTGTCAACATGTTTATGCAAAGGTCAATAAAGATGAATCAGCTCATGATTGCTTCTAGTGAGGTACCAAAGTTTAATATTTTAGATAGTATTGTATTTACACTAAAGCAAATAATATATTCACTAAATATGGCAATACCCAGGTGGCCGCACGGTCTAATGCACTACTATAACAGTAGACTAGACTGCTGATGACAGGGAGATAAAGGTTTGAATCTCAGTCGGGTGTACTGAGGTTTTTTTTTTCCACAAAATGGTTTTATAGTATCCCTCAATACAAATGCAGGTACACTTCCTATAAATATAACCTGAATGGGTAGTAAGACACAGTGTTAAAAAAAAGGTGAAATATGACCTTTGTTCTTCTTTTCAATATATTTGACCCTCAATTTTGTTTCCATCCCACATGATGTCCACTGACCTTGAGACTGCTAGAGATGCTCTGCATGGTGACACTGCGACCATGAGAGTCTGTAATACATCCCTGGGCATACACCTGGTAGGGAAAGGCATAGCGCAAAGAAATGGCAGCAAAGAACATCTCAATGCAGATGAGGAAGTTCTGGTAGCCTGCAGACACTGTACCAGCACTGGTTGGTTGTCCTTTAGCATCATATATCGGATCAATCACCTCTGCTTTCTCCAACACAGCCAGCAACACACCTGACACAAACAGTAATAATAATTACACAATCCAACAAAATAGGTTATAAGCATAGCCTACCTACTGAGTGTATTTTTTAGATTTAGGTTTTATTTCTTTGTTTTTGGTTGAGCTGAATTGCAGATATAACAGCACAAAGAGATAGAAAGATCAGTAAATAAGCCGGTGATAAAGAACTACAGTAGAGTATAAACTATTTAGGGTTTAAGATTAGGGCCTGATTTAATGACATTTAAGTGGAGAGTTTCAATCTTTTTTCCAGCTCATTCTGGGCCGCCTCGATCATGGTTTGGTCCTATTTTTAATAAATGATTATGCCAGTGGTAATAGTTTGAATTATTGTTTTAAGTAAACTTTGTACTTTCAGCTCTAACCTGATATTCTCATTAATATTGTTCAAAGCTGTAGGACAAGATAAATAAAAGCCTAGTACTAGAATATATGATGATGATGATGATGATGATGATGATGATGATGAGTTGGTGGTGATAAGTAAATTGGTAATGGGTTTGAGGGTTCATAGAATATGTATCGTGTTTGAATAAATGATTTGAGAATTTGAGATTCCTGTTTCTTGGAGGTTGTTTAGTTTGTAGAGGGTTTTAAGCATAAGTTTGTCTGCTTTTGTATAAAACTAATTGTTTTGCCATTTCTTTTATAATTCATTCATGGAATAATGTATTCTAATTAAATACTAGGGCTACCCTCAAAACCAATTTATTTAAAAAATACTAGATATAGATCAAATTGTATTTATAATCAAGTTATATAAAAAAAGTACAAATACATAACCCCTGTTCCTGGGACTATTTATTTCCTATTCTTATACTTTAATCTTTCCAACGAATGTAATTTCTTGTCGTAGAAGCAATGTCTCGGTTACTTGAGCTGGTCCTCTGCATACTTACATTTTTAACATTTTTATTTGAAAACAAATGCCTAGTGGTAAAAATGGAAATATGTGTGCACCCTTCTTAATTTCGCTTCTTCTTAAAATGATTTTGTTTATATTCATTAATTGAGATTTATGATTTCATATTTTTCTTTACTTCTTTGACTATACAATAAGTTGTTTATAGATTATATTTCCTGACTTAGATGAATATCTGTAATTTCATGTCAAGCTTGAGGGTGAAACTGACCTTGCCAGAATGACAGGAAGATGACAGACTTGACAGTGCAGAACTTGAGCACTGGCTCAAAGGGTGTCAGTAAGTCCCGAGTGGCGAAGTAGAATAGGAACAGACCGTACAGAGCCAAGCTCACCGAGATGTTATAGATGATGGTAACGTACAAGTACCCGCCATCAGGGCTGAAAACATACATTTTATAACAATACCGAGCAAATTAAACAAAAATTTATATTTTATGGAAGAAAACTAATGCTTGTACTATTAACTGTATAGGAATAAAGAAGCTTGAAAGAGGAAAATTATGTTTAGGTTATCAATGTAACCGCATCAAGTATCATATTCATATATTTACTTAGGGATAGGAGTCGAGCCTGGGACCCTTGCGCCAATGCTCTACCATTGAGTTAAGCAGGATTTGTCGAATGAGTGAAGAATGACCGTGAGTATGAGGAACTCTGTATAGATCAGGATCTCAGTTTAAATTCCTATGTCCATGTGTCATTTTTCAATTTACAAACAAAAAGTATATTTTGGTTACAAACATTTTGATTATATTAGTATGTAATAGCATCGAGTATGATAAAAAGTACTTTAAAGCTGTTCATCCTTGCACAAAAGTAGGCCTACCCAACTTTGATGTAAAACCACGTTTTCTATCTTTAAAAATGCCTGAAAAGGATAAGTAGTTGACTTGTGGGGTTTTTAACTGGCTATTGACATTTAAATTTGTCAATTCTAGAAAATATACAAAAATGAAATTTATTTAAAACATAAGGGGGTGGTTTGAATAATCATGTGTCTTTCAGTCGTGGCTTCCGAGAAGGGGAAGCTAATAACACCCACCTCCAGTCTCCATCGTGGTAGTGACCAAACGCCTGTAGGAAGATGATCACGAACGCCATGACAGGTTTCACCAAACAGAATTGAAGGGTGACCTGCTTACAGAACCTTAGGAAGCCGATAGTGTAGGTCCTTCCCACCAGGCAACAGGTCCCGTACATGCAGTTAGACCTGAACAACACAAGAAGGTCAAATCACAGCGGAAATATGTATTGCGCAGTACAATTTTCATCGGAAGGATCTTTTACACAAACACAAACAGTTTTTTCTGCTAAAATGAATAGCATTTTACTATTTTATTGGTGTTATTTTATAGGTATTTACAATATCTCTAAAAAGTGACAACTGCATACTATATGACTTCAAGTATGAATATATGCAAAAATATTTTTTTTTAATGTTGTTAACATTCAGATAAGGCCCTAAAAGTGGGATGTACAAACAAATGAGGTTTGGCAACATGTTATTAAAAGCAAGGTATACATATATTTAAAATGATTGCTTAACGGACCTTGCCTATGTCCATAATAGGTAATGATGTTTGACAAGTTGTCCAACACAACAACAAGAATAGAACTAACCATCATAAACACCAGCCACCATTAGTTTGGCCGATTTTAAGTTGTGAGAACCTTTTTATAAATCATGTTACCGAACAAAGGGTTATCAAAATAGGGTTTCTAAGAATGTGTTTAGAAAGATTGTACATGTTTTACATTCTAGTCTTAATACCAGTTAGATGAACTTAAAAATAACTAAACTATATCATTTTTAGTTGCACAAAAAGTAATCATTTGAAATATTTTAGGGGAAGGCTTTGAACATAAATAACCATTTTAACTTAAGAACTAAGAACATAGCAAGAAGGTTGAGGGTTACTAAAACTACTTTCGTATATTCATGTACCATGTCATGTGATATTCATCGGCCAGTTCTGATAGTTGGTATCAATACCGACCGATAGTACAGTTTTAAGAAATACCAAATTCTGACTGTAAAAAAATAAGTTTGCATTATTGTAAACTTCAATTCTTACTGTGTTCTTACTATACATAATGAGGTGTGAAGGAGAGATTTATAAAAGTACTACACATAAAGAATAAACTCATTCTATCTTCTAGAAACATCTCAGGTTTATAACTTCCCACAAACTTTCCTTGCAGTTGTGTGTCTGTAAGTGAAAAAATATGGTAAAAGATTGGTAAATTTAACCTCCAAAATTTTATCTATTATATATATATATATATATATATATTTATAAAAATGAGTTAATCTCTGTATGTTACTCTTTGATGCAAAAATCACTAAACTGATTATGCTTAAATCTCACATGGATATAACTTAGAAGTTCGGTTAGCACAGAGGCTGTATATTTTCTTTTAAAATAAAACTAAATCGATATATATATTTCAAATATTCCGTCTTAAACCATGGGATCAATCTTGTATTTTCCTAATGAATGTAGAATTATTTTTTTTCCATCTTACTTAGTCGCCAAATCATCTTCAATCCAAATAGTAATTACAGAATACATTCAATCTTAAAGCCAAAAAGAAATTATATTTACTGTTGGTTGTTTTGTATTAACAAAATAAGGCAAACCTTAGCCTAAGTTTGAAATCTGCCTGCAAAGTAAAACAAAAAACAAAAAATGTGCTACACTTATTTGTTATTTTCTTCTACCAGGGGTGCACCCAGGATTTTAGTAGGGGTGGGGGGTGCTTTTTACCTAATTATTATTATTAGCACCGCATCTTACTACCCGTTCGGGTTATACGCACTTACGCTAATGTGTAATGGTAGGGTGATTGTGAGATGAAATGGAGGACCTACAGTTTAACGTGGAATCCGAACCACGGTGGAGGCCTGGCATTCCCCACATTCACAAGATGTCTTGTCAGAGGTGAAGGAAGGGTTTGGTATTCAGATAAATCTATGCCGGGACCGAGGATTGAACCCCGGACGCCAGCATAGAAGTCTAACACCTTACTCCTAGACCGCCAGGTCACCTGTTTTTAACTAATAATTTTCATAATTGCACCATTATATATTTCAGTTACTGTAACATTTGAAAATCTGATTTGAAGTAGGGGGATAAGAAAGATGGGAGAATCAGTGATGCCCCCTAAAAAGTGGGGGTTCAGGGATTTCTCCCCCGGGGAAAGTTTTTATTTCAAAGAATGCAAATGGTAGAATTTAAGCTAATTGGTACCAAAATCTGATCCTCGACCTACCCTCTGTCACTGTGTACGCCACTGGTTAACAGGTCTGTGTTCACACATTCTTCACACCGAGGATTTGCCCCTACCTCTATTTCTAATATAATTGCTCTAAAATAATAATTTCAATTACTGTACCCACTTCAAAACTTCATGTACAAAGAGTAAAGACTTAAACCATGTCTAGTTTTTTACAGTGACATCAATATTTTTATGCTCTTCTGTGAAAATTATTATAATTGTATTTTTTGTAATATTATTAATTTTCTGGGGGAGGACCTTCAGCTTGCGAGGGGGAGGGTTTAAGCCCTCAAATCCCCCTCCGTGGGTGCGCCCCTGTCTTATACTGTTATATACATTAATTACTCAACTATGAATTTATTAGACTCTGATGTAGTGAACATCCAGGTACAATTAACCTAAATAATATTTTCTAATTCACATATATTTCAATAGGACTATATGTTAAACATTTAGTTTATAATGAATAATAAGTGAATCTTAAAACCTAAATGTCCGAAGAAAAATGTAATTCTAACATTGTAACTCTATGAAAGAAAGCCTTTATTGGTGTTTGAACTTAAGACTGTAAAAACTGCTTCTCTAATATAGTTGTTAATTTGATAGCATAAAGAGCAACTAGAATTATGGAATGGGAAGGGGTGAAATGCTGAGAGCAGACAGCCAATGCACCCCACTTTACAGATTCAAGCTTTATACTGCGGTTGCCGCAAGTAGAGACAGAGAGAATACTTTGATGTATACCTTTTGCCGACAAGGCGTGGAGGAGTGTGGCAATGGCTACTATTGAGAACTGCTTCCAGCACCCTGGTTTAGCTACTCTGTGTGACATTTGCAGCAGAGGATGAAATGTCACTCAAGGAACTTCTACATTCATCAATTACTATTATTTTGAAATTAAATACCTGGTATCCATATAGACTATGAAGTATTTTTTGTTTCTTTTTTAGCACTGCTTCTAACTACCTTTTTGAGCAATACGTTTAGGTAACAACACCGCTAATGTATTAGTGATGACTGATGAGGAAGACTAGACTATAGATGAAGTGTGCTAGTATTTTCATGGAGAGAGAGTGGAAAACCATTTAGGAAAAAAAACCTTAGGATAGGACACCCCACCAAGATTCAAACCCTGATCTCCACATCATTTGCAGTAAAATAAATTCTAAGATAAAAGAATAAAACCCCTACTGCATAGTAGAAAAGTATTTATATATATGTATCATGTACAAGGACAACCTTACATAACTCTAAGGTCCTGAACATTTATACTTTCAAAACAAGAATTGGGGTGAGGAATGGAATGTAAATTTCCAAAACTTAAAAAAATAAAAGTAATTTTCGGTGTGGTATAAAATTAAAATTTGTCAGAAATGTGTATGGACTTTTCCAGATAACTAGAAAAGTATGAAAGTTTTTAATTTCATAACTAAGATTTAAAAAATATTGGGGTAGGGGTGGCTAAAATCTAAAAAAAATACAAAAAACTTCTAGGTGTAGTAAAAAATTTGAATATTTTAATTATATAGAAAGAGCACCACAAATAATGGTAAGATAATGAAAATTTTAAATTTTAAAATTGGATTAAGAATTAAGGGTCTGTTCACAAACTATAACAAAAAACTTTTTTTTAGTAGAAAAGTGAAATAAGGCAGGAAATTGCAGGGACCAATATCTGTCTTTCAGACAGCTGATTATTTCATTTATTCTCTTTGTTGAATTGTGATGCTTTTTCTTATAAAATGTTTTGTAACAATTTTTATAACTTATTTTCTCATACATTGCTCCTAGGCAGGTATTGAATTTTCTATAAATTGCATTCATTGTGCACTCAGTTTATGGGCTGATTAATGTTGAGTTTCAAAGATTATTTTTAAAATTCATTGGTTGACATAAATGATTTGGGATTGTCATGGTTATGTTGATATTGTAAAAAAATAAATTATATAAAGAATGCAGCTGGATGTAGAACATCCTTTTATAATTTTTATATTCGTCTGTTCCCATGAGTTATCCAAACACTTCTGAGTTCTGAATATCCTAGAAATCTAAACATCATTGTGTATAGAGAAGGTATACCAGCTATTTTACAATAAATAACACTTTATCAATGTAAGGTTCTGAAATATTTTTGTAAACAGTGTCACAATAAAGTCTTGTAAAAATGTAAAAACAAATTACAATTTTAAATAATAAAATGATAATAAAGAAGTAACTGTAACTTTAAATAAAACAATGCTGCCTGCATAATATTTAAGGGAAGTAATTTGAAAAGATATAAAAATATTATAAACAAATATAATGCAAAAAAAGCAACTCAAAATTTGACAAACTAAATGTAAACTTAAATAATGTTGTGTTCTCAGAAACCTACCTGATGGGCTTTCCTCGAATCTCGCTCATAATGTTACCTTCTCCTCCCAGGTACTCGTAGCATAAGCTCAAGAAATTGTAAATCACAAATGCTGCAACAAACAACAAATTCACTAGCTCCAACATACAGACCTCATCAGAAAACATTAGATGTGTATTGTAAATGTAATATCTCTGTAATAAGATATTAGAGTCTAAAGCCGGGTCCACACTTGTATCATATCCTTGTCACAATCATGGTTGTAGCAGGTGTCATTACACTCATATAGTGTTGAGACAAAAATTTGGTAAATCTGATACTTGTTTTGTTTCCCTCATTTGTGTGTTGTAGTGGTGGAATAATAGAACTGAATCAGTATAACTTGACCCACAAATGTTTGTTTCTGAGCCTGTCTAGACTTGTCGTATACTCACCTCGTAGCTTCTTTTGATACCGACTGTAAGCAGGATACAGTGATCTGATACTTGCTTCAGAGATAGATTTTGGAAGCACTGGGGATTGATCCCAAGGCCTCTGAATTTGAAACCATGAATCCTGACCACTAGACAACATATTTCATCTGCCTCAAGGTTTTCCCAATGATCTCTTCCCAGTGGGTTTAACAGTCAGTGCCCTGAACAAGATTCTAGTTTCTCCATATATACACTACATGTCCTGTCCACCATAATCTACAACACTTGATTATTCTAGCTTTGTCTTGTGATGATTACAGGGTTTGTAGCCCAGGAAGAATGTAATAGAACTGACTGATCCAATGCAACTATCCAATAGAATGTGTTAACTGACCTTCATAGCAGTCTCGCACAGTGAAGAAGTACACATAGTAGCTCTCACTATTGAAGAAAAGCAGACTAACCCACGAGTAGAAAGCATAAATGGGCACAATAAACAGTATCCGGACTATCCAGCGCTGCTCGGCCGGATTCGTGTACCATCTTAGATGCTGATAGATCTGCAACAAACAAAAACAACAGTGTTTATTACAAGCCATTATATTGCCGTGTTCATAAGACAGGAAATGATAAGGGCAGGTAACAGGAAATACACCAGATCAAAATTAAGGAAATTATTAAAGTTTTATTAACTTATAACCATCATTAGTTAGAGCAGAACTAGGAAATACAGTAAATGTTATCATTTATACTCTATTAAATGATTAAAGGTTGCAGCTCATTTGTAAACTATGAGGATGTTTAAATGTTATTCAAACAAAGTGTACTAAGTAAGCTCAAGGTAATTTTGGTAAAAATGAGAAATTACGTAAGATGAATTAAAACATATCACACTTTGGCTAGTGTATTTGAATTAAGAATTGTATGTCTAACCAAAACAGAGGTAAGATATGAGAATATTTTCTACAACTTTCAGGACATTAAGGTGGGGATGCAGGGAAGGCAAGAAAAGGCCAGTGTTTTTGCAGTTTTTATATAAAAACTTTTTTGGTCAATATAAATAAAATATTGCTCCAGTATAACCCTGAAGTTTAATTTTCTTCGTGTGGTGACCATCTGTCAAAGATGTCCTGGAATTTAATGACAACATTTTTTCTTAATTTAAAGAGTCTGTCATCTAATGCCGCTACAGGGTTCCTACAGTATTTGTAAAAATATTCTCCCTGACTTTTCCCTGACTTTCCCTGACTATTTTCCCAAGTTCCCTGACCAATTTCTCATAAAATTTCCATTATAACTTTACGGTACTATACACGTGAAAATATTAATTTAAATAAATTTATTTCGGCCTCCTCCCCCCTTACAGCCGACCTTGCCTCACCTCTCATGGAAGAATAAGAAAGCAGACATCTTGCCAATCAGTTGAGGGAAAATGATGGAAAAATAATCCCTATCAAAAATTTGTAACAAACTTGATTCCCTTTGGTATCATGTGCAGAAATACGTATTAAATAACAGGCCACTAAGAACATACTAAAGAGTTTGGTATCATTACAGTTTTATTTTACCTAAACTGTACATTTCCTGAACTGAATAGCTTACAACAGGAACTCTGTCTGCTTTCATATTATTCATGTCTCAAGTCAATTTTATTTTTATTAAAATTATCACTATAGTCATACAATAAGAAACTATGTTATATTTAATAAAGTGAAGCTTGCTTCTTCTTCAGTTCTTGCAACTCCACGTCTATTGCTTCTCGTTTCTCTTCAGTTGCCATCATTAATTTTTTTCTTTCTCCTTCTAAATCTTTAACTTGTATATCTAATTTCCTCTTTTCTGCCTTCTTCTTGTCTTTTTCACTTTTTTCTTGCTTCTTCATCTCTAAGTATTCATGATAGCGTTTCCGAGCACCTCTCACGTAATCCAACATCTTTTTGCTAATGTGTATATTTTTAATCCCTCCTGCTTCTTGTATCTCATCATGAATGTGACGCTGTGCAATGACTGTCTTTTCATGCATGTTTTCAACCAGTAAAGATTTATTGACTGAAAAACCACCTTCAACAGTTGCATTCCCATGCGACAAGACAAGGCAAATCTTTATTACTTCCCAAAGATGTTTGTAGTTTGCTTCTCCTATTAGAAAGCTACCATAAATAGTGTCAAGTCCTACTTCATCACTAAACTGATCACAAGGACGAAATATTTCTTGAAGCTCAGATTTTTTGAGGTTGCAAAAATGCAAGTATTCTTTCTTGGCATTTTCAGCCAGAACATCATTTATGATGTTGGCATGGTTGAGTTCCTCCAAAAGAAAAGAAAATCTCTTCTGGGCCAGTTGAGGTGAATGTTGAATAACACAAGGATCCAATGAAGACAAACCTCTCACAGCTTTCTGTTTTAAGGGACTTTTTTCTTGTAGTTTTGCAATCATGGTGGTTAACATACTGCGGCACTCATGTATAAATTCTAATTTTTGTCTTTCTGTTACTGTGATCGCAGTTTCTCCTAACAAACGTTTTGTTGCAAATCCTATATCAATATTTTTGCTAAGGATCAAATTTTCTGATTTTTTTGTGTCAATAGACAGTAACTTTGGACCCGTGCACTTCATAAGATCAGGTTTCACACAACGATTCATAAGGTATCTTAGAAGTTTCTCTACAGCTTCAAAAAGATATGGAGTCATTGGTTTTGATGTCTGGAACCGTTGCAGGAAAGGCTGACATTCATCTGCAATTGTCTTGCAGAACGCTAGTTTACACTTTAGGAATGGATCACAGGCTGCTCTTTTCAGTGTCTCTACAGGTTTTGTTTTAGGAAGTTTTGCTTCTTTGAGAAACTTAATAACATGGTCCCAAATTTGTAATGCCCTTTGAAAGCACTTCGCATTCTCTAACCAACGCACACCACAGAACTTCAATGGAAAAGTTGTACACCCTGTCAACTGGGTGAACAATGCTCGACGAGCTGGAGAGTCAGTGAACAGGTAGTACATGTGACGTAATAAGCTACTTATATCCCAATCAACAGACTCTACTCCTGTTCTCAAGGAACCATGAACAACATGAAGCCCACATGTTCCCAGATTTAGCAAACTACATACTTCATTGTCTGTTACAGATTTGAGGTGTTCCTGAAGAAGTGTTATAAACTTTAAATTGACATTTGGGCCATCCATTGACACTTGTATCAACTTAGAGAGTGGAAGAGGAGAAATACCATCCAGAAAATGCTTCAGTAATTCTTCAGCAGTGCTCCTATCGAAAAACACACTGTTTAAGTAACGACTGATGACTTTATGATTTTCCTTGTCCCAGAATCTAATTACAATGTCCATCTGTCCTCTTTGAATAACTTTATTCAATGCCTCATCAAAACAAATTACAAAGTTGTTACATGATTTTAGGCGGTCCAGTAAATTATTATGAAAGAATGGAGCCAAGCCATGCACAATGAAGTATGCAGCCTTGTCTCCACCAAGGGTAAAGGCATTGGCAATGGAACACTCGGGAAACATCAATTGAAAAATTGTACTTAAATTATTGCACGAATTGAAAGACATTTTTTTGTCAACAACTTGCATAGCCCAAATGACTTCCGCCTTAGTTATATCATCTTTTATAACAAAAGTGTTATGGTTTCTTTGAGGCACTACACTAATTTCACTTTTAGCAACAGCTTCCTTCTGCGACGTTACGATTTTCGATGAAACAGAAAAACTCTTCGAGCAACCAGCAGAATCATCACTAGGTAGAATGTCTTTGTGTGCCAGAGATTCTCTTGAAACTGGGGAGCTCGATGAACCTGAATCACTTGACTTTTTTGAAAAAAAAGTCAACAGAGAGCGTTGATTTGTCAAAGTTTCAAGAGTTTTGATATGAGTTGGTCCTTTTGCATGGGAAGCTAATGCTTGCTTTCCCATATTACTTAAGTTTATAATTTTTTTGCACACTTTACAAAATGCCTGCAGCTTATTACTTTCAACACCACTTATCCAGTATGAGAATTCAGGAAAATGGTCTGGGCTTAGCCAGAGCTGGTTAAAAACGGTTTTTTTGTTAGACATTGCTGGTGTAGTCTAATCAGTCCTGGTGCACTGTATCAAACTATAACGATGACAAACCTTGAACAAGAACAAAAACAAGTGATCACTAAAGTTAAAAGAATTGTCATGTGCAGGCTAGGAGACCTCTGCGTTCACATTCTGAAATAAAATGCTACCAAAACTTGTGTTAGGGCAAGTTTGAGCATGGTAAGTGCCCCTCAGCTTTCTTCATTGGGGCAGTGGCTTATGACGCAGTAAATAGAAAAAATATTTTCTTTGTTTTTTCTAAGTGTGACATGAAGACATGAATTGTCATTTCCCTGACTTTCCCTGACCTTTTTAAAGCTTCCCTGACTTTCCCTGACTATTATTTTTTTCCCTGACTTTCCCTGACTTTCCAGAGCGTAGGAACCCTGCGCTAGGTTCGTGACATATATCCAATAAAAATAACTGTTGATATCACCATGTGAAGAAAATTAAACTTTATATTTGTAATGAAGAACTATTTTATTTATTTTCGCCAAAAAGATGTTTTGCTCTAAAAACTTCAAAAAACATAGGACTTTTCTCACTTACATTACATCCCCACCGTAACCAGCCAATATTTTCTTATTTAAACATGTATGATATTAAACATTCACAAACTCCGTTTTTTTGAGTCCCAAATTCTGGGCCAAGCAAGAAGAGTGTTTGTGCAAGGCTTGGGGCAATCTCTGCCCACAATATGTCCTGGCAGTGAACCAAGCCAAGAACTACAGTTTGGTCTCCCACGGGAGTCAAACCCTTCTGAGTCTTGCTGGTGACTCTACAAGAAAACTAGAGACGCTACAAGCAAGCCAAAAGATGAGAGGATATTTTATTCAAAGCCTGCAGGATGGGGAGTGTATAAAAGATGGAACAGCAGTTATTACACTTTGCTAGCTTGATTAATCACCAATATAATATAATATAATAACTTGATTTGGTTAAGTAAGGAATATATAAGTTAAGGGTTAGCTCCCTCAGTTGAAATGTTGTTAAAATATGTTTGGCTATCCTTCATTTACCATGAAAGTTAGCAAGTTATTATCTTGCCTTTTCCCAACATTAATTGAAAGCCATCAACATTTGGCATTCATTCATTATTAAAGTTAAGACTTGATGGAAAACTTAGGAGATAACTATAACAAAATAAAATTTTAATCTCACTTACTTTATATACCAATATTGAAACTAATTCATTAAATTTAATGGTTTATATTTTGTTATAGTTATCTGCTGAGTTTTCTATCTAAGTCTTAACTTTAATTATTACCACTCATTACTTACTTTTTAACTACTTTAGAATGTTTTCTAAAATGTTATTCATTATATATATCGTATATGATTTATTTTATAAAGTTCCTCTAGAACACTATCAAAAGCTTTCATACTTCCTTATGGATTACCTTATATTTTATATTTACATTATTAAATAAACGGACTATTAATATAAATATAATAATTGTAATATTTTTTCCCAGCCATTGTGGCAACATGAGTTTTCAGTTTTCAAATAACGGCCTTTCTAAGAAACTCGGACTTAGGGCCTATTTTGAATTAAATGTTGAGCTTCTCTATAGACGAACACTTTACTTTATACATTTAGCCCGAGTTTACAAATTTCAATTTCTTTACCAGCGTTTTCTGTGACTGGCGAATATAGAGTGTTTGTTACATGGAGAGAATATCTAGCATTTGTTGCGAGGGGCAAATATCTAGTGTTTGTTACATGGAGCGAATATCGAGCGTTTGTTACATGGAGCAAATATCGAGCGTTTGTTGCGAGGGCTGAATATCGAGCGTTTGTTGCGAGGGTTGAATATCTAGTGTTTGTTACATAGAGAGAATATCTAGCGTTTGTTGCGAGGGGCAAATATCGAACGTTTGTTGCGAGGGGAGAATATCGAGTGTTTGTTGCGTGGGCTAAATATCAAGTGTTTAGGGCGAATATCAAGTGTTTATTGCGTAGGGCGAATATCGAGCGTTGGTTGCGAGGGCTGAATATCGAGAGTTTATTGCGAGGGCTGAATATCGAGCGTTTGTTGTGTGGTGAGAATATCGAGTGTGTTGCGTGGGGAGAATATCAAGCGTTTGTTGCTTGGGGCGAATATCGAGTGTGTGTTGCGCGGAGAGAATATCGAGTGTTTGTTGCGTGGGGAGAATATCGAGTGTGTTTTGCGTGGGGAGAATATCGAGTGTTTGTTGCGTGGGGAGAATATCGAGTGTTTGTTGCGTGGGGAGAATATCGAGTGTTTGTTGCTTGGGGCGAATATCGAGTGTTTGTTGCGTGGGGCGAATATCGAGTGTGTGTTGCGCGGAGAGAATATCGAGTGTTTGTTGCGTGGGGAGAATATCGATCGTTTGTTGTCAGGGGCGAATAACGAGCATCTGTTGTGAGTGGTGAATAAAGATTGTTTGTCGCGGATTATTTTAACTAGCGCATGAAACATTATTTTTGTTGTCCTTTACTGAGCCAATGAGTTTAGGCTCCGACCAACCAATTCTTGGGGAGGGGGTCAAATTTAGAATGGTCCAAATTGAATATTCACCTGGTGTGAAATCGGATGGGGAATGATTTAAGGTGGGAATGGGGGGTTGGGTTATCAAAAATATATGAGAAAAAACATGATTTATTATGTTGGATAAAACGATCAATTCAAATAATGTGAGCTTCAAAAAAAATATTTGTAAAGTCGCAGTATCTTCATTAAAGTAAAAAAAAAAAAATTCTTATTACTAATAAGTAGTTTTTGTTCAAAGGTTGTTTTCAAAACATTATGTTTGTGCAATGTACAACCTTTGTTTTATTTTTTCAATTGAATTTTTTCTGTTGTCAGATTTTTTATTATTCTTGAAAAATAAATCTTAATCTGTTCTGCCTTATTTTTTAATTGTATTTGTACTATAAAATAGTTTTATATTTAGAAACAAAAAAAAAATTATATAACATAGCTTGGCTGATGGTTTAGAAACAACTATAAGCTATAACCATTATTTTATATAAGTGGCCACTTCGGTGGCCAAATAGCCTAAGACGTCAGTCTCGCATTCAATGACGGTGAGATCGAGGTTGAAATCTTGGTCGGGTGTACTGGGAGTGGCTTTTCTAAAATGGTTTAGAAAAGTGTGTATGATACTTTTTGTCATGAGGGGACGATGACGAAATAGGTAGTAGACTAGTCCCCTACATAGGGTGGACTTGTAAATATACAGGTTTAGTGACCAGTAAAATAGGTTTGGATTCAGAGTCTCCGAGCGAAATACATTTAACTCCCCCTCTTAGTGATTTACTAACAGTATAGTCCCAGACGCTGATAGCCCCGGCGTGTAAGGCCCGTACAGCCTACACCAGCGTTTACCAAACTGTGGTTCGCATAATCTTCCAAGAGGTTCGCCAAAATATTTCTGTAATGGAGGATTTTTGCAGCACTTTGTGAGGAAATGGGAATCATTTACAACTGTTTATTGTCTCACACTGAAGTCAGGTGGTTATCTCGAGGTAGAACTCTTACAAGGTTGTCTGAACTTAAACATTAAGTTTTTGTTTTTCTTACTGGCTGACCGCACACTGGATAAGACAAGACAAGACAAGACAATTTGTCTCTTGAAAATACACTTGATCACGAGGAGTCAATGGAAATATGGCAAGCGATGAAGAAATAGCTGTTGTTCTGTGCTATAAATTATTAGAAGATGGAAAACCTGATCGTGGCTGTTGGTTGCATCCAATTAACGTCAAAAGAGATTTATGTTGTTTCTTAAATGAATTAGATAATAACTCACAATGGGTAATGCCACGAGGTAGGGTAGCAGGTTCGCAATCAACTTGAGCAACCGCGCGAATGGAAATATCTTTAGCGGAAACAAACATTCAGTGTCCTACGACCAGACGTCTAATCGTGACTGATTGTGACTAAAGCTGTCATTTGCCAAGACATATTTTACCAAGACATTTTGTCTAAAGACATTGTGTCTGTTCCGGTGTGCGGCCAGACTAACCATCCCTTTCACAAAGCAAAGTGCATGCAAGATAAAATGTGGCTCCAGGCTTTGATCTATTTGGCAGACATTTTATAAAAAATGAACAGTTTAAACCTCTCTCTTCAGGGGCCGAGTATTAACGTTTTTACTGTACAAGACCGTATCAAATGGTTTTTTTTTTTAAAATAAACATGTTTAATTAGCAATCAAAAGGAGTGCTTTGATACCCTTCACGATTTTATGGTAACAACAATCAGCTTTCTCTGGACGAAAGTGTTAATAACATGGTTATAGAATACTTGAAGGGACTTAGAAAACCTTCAGAGGATATTTCCCAACAATGCCTAGTAATAAAAATTGGATTCATAATCCCTTGAAAGAGACAGCAGTTTTGGAATTCTCCACATTAAGCGTGAGTGAGAAAGAGCAGCTCCTTGAAATTTACACTGATTTTGAATTAAAGGAAAGCTATAAATCTTTGTCATTAATTGGTTTCTGGTTAAGTTTAAAGGAGGAGTTCCCAATGTTAGAGACTAAAGCTATTACAGCTTTGTTACCATTGTCTTCTACGTATTTGAGCTATAAATATTTGTTTTCACATGCCTATTTAAAAAATAAATACAGAAATAAGCTCAATGTTGAAAGTGACTTGAGACTTTATTTATCGTCTCTGGAGGTTCCTTCCTGACTCGGGCTCGGTGCCATCCAGAGCAAACGCATCCTTCTCACTAAGTCACGTGAAGAGGTGAGTAGCTGTTCAAACTTGTAAACAATTTCGAAACTAAAATTGGCATGGAATTTTGTGATAAAAGGAGAGTATTTCAGTTATGTCAAAGCAGAAATTTCTAGTACCACAGTAAAAAAAACGTGGGAGATGTGATAATATTGTGACAGTAAAGATAACAAAATGTTACTACAGAACTTTGCTTATTTAATTTCACTTTTAATTTTTAAATGACTGTATAATTATTTGGGCTTGTAGTTAAGTAGATTCAATATTATTCTTTTATATTTGGTGGGGTATCCCAAAGTACCTACCGGAGCTATAGTATGCTAATTTACATATATTAAACAATTTGATTAGAATTAGTAACTACATTTTATAAAATTGTTGTATAAAATTAAGTGTGTGGCTATGGGTATTTATCAGGGTGCAACTCGGATGTTTGTGAAAGGGGTTCGCGAGGCGAGAAAGTTTGAGAACCACTGGTCTATACTAACCAATCTGTGGGAACCGCTGGCCTACACTAACCAATCTGGGGGAGCAGGATGGCCTACACTAACCAATCTGTGGGAGCAGGATGGCCTACACTAACCAATCTGTGGGAGCCGCTGGCCTACACTAATCAATCTGTGGGAACCGCTGGCCTACACTAACCAATCTGTGGGAGCAGGATGGCCTACACTAATCAATCTGTGGGAACCGCTGGCCTACACTAACCAATCTGGGGGAGCAGGATGGCCTACACTAACCAATCTGTGGGAGCCGCTGGCCTACACTAACCAATCTGTGGGAGCCGCTGGCCTACACTAACCAATCTGTGGGAGCCGCTGGCCTACACTAACCAATATGTGGGAGCCGCTGGCCTACACTAACCAATCTGTGGGAACCGCTGGCCTACACTAACCAATATGTGGGAGCCGCTGGCCTACACTAACCAATCTGTGGGAGCCGCTGGCCTACACTAACCAATCTGTGGGAGCCGCTGGCCTACACTAACCAATCTGTGGGAGCCGCTGGCCTACACTAACCAATCTGTGGGAGCCGCTGGCCTACACTAACCAATCTGTGGGAGCCGCTGGCCTACACTAACCAATCTGTGGGAGCCGCTGGCCTACACTAACCAATCTGTGGGAACCGCTGGCCTACACTAACCAATATGTGGGAGCCGCTGGCCTACACTAACCAATCTGTGGGAACCGCTGGCCTACACTAACCAATCTGTGGGAACCGCTGGCCTACACTAACCAGTCTGTGGGAGCCGCTGGCCTACACTAACCAATCTGTGGGAGCCGCTGGCCTACACTAACCAATCTGTGGGAGCAGGACGAGGGAGCTTAATAATAAGAAAATGAACCAGCTTTGGCCTTGATAAAAATAACCAAAAACATTCAAGAGTAAAAAATATTCTCAACCCTCCCAGCCAGTTCCCAGGAGGTTCCGTTCCGAGAACCCGGGGCTGTGGACTCGGCACGCCAAGCCTTCGACTTCCGACTCTTCTCTATTTTCAAACTGATGCTCCTGTACAGATAACTTCATGGGAAATTTCTTTAATATTGTGAATTTACACTTTAAAAAAAAGTGTCAGTCCAAATATTTAAATTTCAGTCCTAAATAATAATTTAAAAAAAGTATAAAACATTGTTATTTATTTTGAAACCGGAGTCAAGAATCGTAACAATTTTACCGTCTGAAGAACCAAAACAATAACCCTGTGTGTCCAAGTACTCAAATGGTATTCAGCTTGTAAGTCGTCCCTCCTGATGTTCCAGTTGTTGCGGATGAAGCATGTAACAACCGTGACTAGAGTCTAAAACTCCACCACAAGCTGTTTGACCCGTTTGGCGGCTCAAGTATCGATTCTACTCGACTCGACTTTCACCAGGGTTTATGGATTAAAATTTGGGGCAAAATGCTGTTTTAATTATATATATATATATATATATATATATATATATATATATATA